>OMLM01008659.1:8822-22811 GCA_900302695.1 Helostoma temminkii
TTTTTGCACACTTGTATTTCAGCTGTAATTATTTAGTCTGTAATGTTTGTAATATTTGATGACATCTGCATTAGCTGCTGCTGATTGAAACACGCAAACATACATAACCAATTCAATTGAGATTAAATATTCAGGTCATTATTTCAGCTTTGGAGTTTTTTGTTTTTTGTTTTGTCAGGTAATCTGAATGATCTGGTCCAGCATGGCCTCCGTGCTCTTAGAGAAACCCTCCCCACCGAGCAGGACCTCACCACCAAGGTACAGCAGCTCCCTGGTCTCATTGTATTATTACAATCTGAATTTACTGTTTTATAATTTTCATTCATGACTGAAAGTTATATTTAAAATGTTAAACGATATTCATGTATCTAAATGCAAAGGTAATACTGAGTTTTGTCAGAGGTATGAATAAAAGATGCAGCAGAAGATTTAGATATTAAAGACCAACTTTATTCGTTTTTTTAATCTAGTTCTCTGCAGGATATTTCTTGAGTAAATTTGCCTTCTTCATCTTTTCAGAATGTTTCCATTGGCATTGTGGGAAAAGACATGGAGTTCATCATTTATGACGATGATGATGTTGCTCCATTCTTGGAGGGACTGGAGGAGAGGCCACAGAGAAAGGTACTGCAAGGATTCAGACTGTCTGGTTTAGACTTAGTTACTTTCTATAGAACAAATAATTAGTGCTTCCCGCCTTTAGACTGACTGTCGAAATGCACCATTAGCATTTTAAATTAGCCCCATTGTTAGTTTTGGCAGCTATTTAAAATTTGGTTTCTGCTTTGTAGATGGAAAACTAAGATTATGTTTCTTAATCGCTTAGAGATGCAAACCTTTAATTTGAGGACATGAAGTTAACACTTGACACAAAATGTGTTATTTGTCTTATTTTAATATTTACCAGTGTTAGATTCTGATGGATTATTTTTGTTAAACCAGGTGGCCCAGCCTGCAGATGAACCAGCCGGAGATGCACCTGATGAGCCAATGGAGCACTAAGGCAGCAGGCCCACCTGCAGTCTACTTTCTGTAGACCCCAGACCAACCTGACACTTACTTCAACTGTAATTCTTAGGGGGAAATGTTGTTGTTGTGACGTGCCACTTGCTACACAGTTAATGCAAAATATTCTCTGCTAACATCAACCAGTACGATGTTGCTTTTGTATGGGGAAAGTGAACCATTATACAAGTAATAAATGCTTTTTTTGAATTGTGTTCCTGCTTATTGTGGCGTCGGTGTGCGACCTGATCCACATTTGGAGTGCTGCCACAGAATAATTTACAGCATCTTGATTATCAGTATTGCAGGCAGCAATCAGTTTGAAGAGTCTGACTCACTGCCTTTTTACAGTTTTTGGTTTTGTAACATCCACAGGCAATTTATAGAGTGGCCAGTGTCGTGTCTTGAAACTGTAGGAGGAAGCTGGAGCAAACCAACAGTGGCACTTGGAGAATAAGCAGACTCCAGACTAGATTCCTCAGTCGGCTGCAGGTTTGAACCATAACCTTGAAGCACCGCCATTGTGAGACAGTTTAGAGCAAAATGACACAAAAGCTTTTAAGAACCCACAATATTTTATTTAAATTACTCACAGTATTGCAGTTGCTCATGCACTCGGGTACTTTAACGAACAGTGAATAAATAAAGTCTTGAAATAAATTAGAATTCAGCACAGCAGACTCACCCAGTTGGCAGTTTAATGCAGTATAATATAACAGTACTGCAGTAAATCCTCCGTTCACAAAAGCTTTAACGTTCATGGAAGCTGAATTTATTCTCGGGCTGTTGTATTAGACTGAGCTAGCTGTACTAAATAAACTGTCAACTGATTGTATGTTGAATGCTTAAAAGTGAGTGGAACATAATTCTCCAACATGAACACTGTCTGGAAGACGGGATAAATAAGTTTTCATTCAGCTTCAGTAAAGTGCGCTCAGATGCGTGCACACTAACAGGATGTTAAAAGGGCCTCAGCTGTTTGAACGAAGACTGTGGGAGGTTTAGATTTTAGTTCAACACATGTTGACAAAGGGGAGAAAAGGTATAAGCAACTCTGTAAATTACAGTAATAAAATGCCGTCAGTGCTGAACTCACAGTCCTCACATTCATGTGTTTTTATTTGAGGAACAAAAACATTTTGAAGTGACCTGATCCAGTGTTGTTTTCTACTCACTCTCTGGCCTAATAACTTCACGTGTGAACCCAGCGCATGACTTCAGGCTCCGGTACAGTTGGTGTTTTGATCAGCTGGCCTTACTGTTATAGTTATCAAGCGGTCAACGTGCATTGCTGTGGCAGTTTTCAGGGCAGCGGCAGTGAATTATATATTGTTAAATGTTAGTATGAAAGTTTAAGCGGATTTATAATGTCACTGCAAAATGCGTCAGTGTGTGTGACCATCTGAGGCCACTTTTCAAACGTTTGCCTCTCCTGACAGTGCACCTCTGAATGACACTGGATCATTCTACAGGAAAAGAGGCTCTGACAGATCAGGTATGTTAACACCAAACTTCTGTGACAGTTTTTACATGTTCTATAAAATCAGAATCTGGAAAGTCCTGTCACCTCTTGTGGGTTTAAATTAAAACATTTTTTCTGTCATGCAGACTAGTACTATCCTATTAGTGTGTGACTATATTCCATGTTGAAACACCATAAACTATACAGATTCCTTTTTAGCCCATAGATAAAGTGGATATTAATCAGTCAGTGTGAGGCTTTCTTTGCTCTCCTCCTCCTGTTCCTCCGTCTGACCTGGCTGCTGGATGATTCTGTCTCCACAGAACATTTGAGCTCCTCGATATTCTCCTGCTCAATCACGGACGCCGTCTTCAGCGTGATCTCCAGCTCCTTCAGGACTCCGCCCAGGTCCTCCTCTGGGACCTTGTGTTCACCCATGTCCTCCATCTCATTTAGACCTAAATCGCTTTCTGGTCCACCATCTTCTTCACTTAGTGGTGTAAAGACAGACTCTGTGCTTAGATCTAGAGCTTCCTCAGCCTTTCCTCCACCTACAACATCCTCAGCGTGAATGTTTTCCATCATGTCGGCTCCATCTGCTTCTTCCCTCTCAGCCTCTGTCTCTGCCTGTGGACTGTAGTGCTGCTGACAGCTGCAGCAGGAATGTCCCCAGTACTGATGAGGCTCTTCAGCATAATCTGAGGAAAGTCAGTGATTCACTGATTAGCATTTCAGGAACTATATGTCTAGGTTAGAAAACAACCTTCACCTAGAAACTTTAAATATTATATAAATACATACATTTAAAGGTTTCCTATTATGCAAAATTCACCTTTGAGTCATTTTTAAACATTATATGGCTCTTTGGTCTCTGTAGACATCTACCAAGTGGGTTAGCAGTGCGCTGTCTGCTCTTTTTACATGTTCCTGTTTGGTAGCATCTAGCACTCTCTTTTCCCCCTTATTAACGTATATGTGGGTGAATGTCATAGCCGACTCTGGCCAATCACAGTCCATCACAGCCTCTGCTGATGACCTGCAGCAAGTACTAACTGCTGCATGATTTACTGTCTACCACAGCATTATGCCATCACATCTGGTTTGTGCTTAGTGGGACCATCATTTGTTTTCCACAGGACTATGACCCCAAACACACCTCTAGGTTCTGTGTGTGTGAATGATGGAGTCCTGCAGCAGATGATCCGTCCTCCACAATCACCTGATCTAAATCCAGTTGAGATGGTTTGGGATGAGTTGGACTGGAGAGTGTAGAAAGAGCAGCCAACAAGGACTTAACACTTCTGGTAACTCCTTCAAGATTGTTGGGAAACCATTCCAGTTGACTAGGGCATGAGACTGACAAAATTGAATAGAAAATATTTTCTATGTTGTTTAGCACCTTTTTTGTTTACTGCATAATTCTTTAATTTGTCTTAAGTATTAATGGAAATGATAGAAAGACAGAACAAGCACTGCAGGAGAAGACGTGTCCAGACTTTTGACCGACTGTGTTCGTGTTGATTGTTTTGCTGTTAAAGTTTGTAAAACCACAGTTCTGGATAACTGAAGTTATCTGAAGTTATGTTGGGTTGTGTCAGTGACCACGGTGAATGACTGAGAGACTATAAAACACATTCAAGTACATTTTTAATAATACTTATGATATAATAACTCAGACTGGCACAGCTACTACATAGGAGATATGTTATGGTTAAAGAATTAAACAGCAGTTGATGTTCTGAAGCAAACTGAACCAGATCTCCACTCTTTCTTTTTGTCTTAGTACTTTAATGCCAACTTATGTCCTACAACACTACAATACTTCTAATATGGTTATTACATGCAGATAATACACAGCAGAATCTTCCCTGTGTGTGTGTCCTGCTCTCACCTTCCCAGTTGCTGTGCACTTTCTTCTCTGGAGCCATCCCCTCCACCAGCTGGCCTTCCTGCATCACCCGGGTTATCTCCGTCAGCTGCTGCAGAAGACTCTCCTCCTGATCCGCCGTCACTCCGTTCACCCTGCAGCACACACAAGACGACTGAACCTGCTGCACTGTGGTGCATGTCTGTGCAGTTACAGTACACATTAGACCTACTCTTTGTAGTATACTAACACTACAAAGCCTAATTCAGGGCGGTCTGGGCACCAATCACTCAAACTGTCTTTTATACTTCTTCAGGAGTAATAATTCAATATAACAGCTTAATATTTGTAAAAAGTCAGACAAGGACCAAGAACATGATACAAAACCATGTCCATGAACCCACCTGTCAGGACTGTGGTGGGTGTCTGAAACTATTTTCTCCATCACCAGCTCAGTTTCCCTGAGTTTCTCCTGCAGTTGAGCCAGTTCATAGTCAGCTGAAGAGCAAAAGGTAAAAAATCATTATTTGAGTTTATTGAGTTTAAACCAGCTAAAATACAGACAATAAAGGAGCACATGGCTCTTGTTTTTGCAGCCGTAGCGCACTGTGATTCATCTTCATGTACTCATGCTTTATGGGGATCAATATCCCAGAAAATAACCAACATCAATTTATTCCTCATTACGTTAATGCACTGTGCATAAACATGCACATCAGCCTCGGAGCTTCTGGAGACTGGATGTAACTTAACACAGTCGTGAAAAGCTTTTATGCTGTCAGTTCAGAGGGAACGTTCATTGATGGCCTTGATGGATTAAATAGCTGTGATCTCGGAAAAGTGGAAACTTTTTTTTTTTTCAGTTTTTTCAGGGGAATATCACCATATTTTTGTCCTTTCCTCTGAGCCCAGATTAATTTTCTACCTAGATAAAGATATGCACAGCATTTATACAACACTGCAGCACTGCAGTGAAAAGTGCTAGCTGCTAAATGCTGATGGGATGAGTATAACTAATGTTGAATGATACTCACTGATCTTTCTCTTCATGTTTTCTGACCGGACCGAAGGAAACCTGCCCTCTGAGGACTTGCTGTTCCCCTTAGATGTGATCTAACAGGGAGACGAGGGTTAACACTGCAGGCGTCTGTTTGTATTTTTTTGACTGATAACTGAAAATTAAATTGTGTGTGTTTGGTGTCTCCAGTGTTTCACCTTGAACAGTATGTAGAGGATGTAGACTAAGATCCCAAAGCCGTACACAGGGATGATCTGTCCCGCCAGGTTTGATTTGCCCCCGGTTCCTGTCCCTGTTCCTGCTCCTTTACCTCTGGCTGTGGTCTCAGAGTTGTGAGCCCTGGAGGAGCCGGAGGCCGCGGCCCTCTGGCCTCGACCCTCTGGGGCCGTCTGACGGTGCATCATCGGAGGGAAATGACCTGAACGTGCAGGAAAAGGAACAACATCTGACAGTCATTAAACAGAAACTGAATTTTTAAAATTCCTCACATGTCCTGAAATCTCATTCATGAGATAAGATGGTGGTAAAAGGTTCACTGCTGAGACATAACATATCTGTTCCATTTGTTCTTGGCTCATTTCCCTTTTTATGAAATGACACACTAGACACAAAACGGCATCGAGCAGATTACAATGACAGGAAAAGCTTTTATACTTCCTCATTTATTAAGTCTGCAGCTTCCATTTGCCAAGTCATAAGTGTGTCTGATGACAGTGGAATACACTCATACGGTTTCTCTGCCCTGGTTGTAGCTCCCTCTCCTTCTGGAGACACTGAGGTCTCTGCTACGACGTTGTGAGTTTACAATCGACAAATAAAAATGTACAGCGATGACGGAAAAATACCAGATATTTAAATTAATGCATTAGTTTTAGATCATTAAATTGTGACATGCATTTTTCATAATAATTCTGGAACATTGTATAAACTAAATGACTAACAAATATATTTTAAAATAACAACAGATTTATTAATGCTGACAATAATCATAATAATAGTATAGTAAAAGTTGCTGTTCTAAACTTAAAAACTAAATATTAAAAATCCAAAATAATATTCTGTTGTCAAAATGTTTGACATTCACACACTCACTAAGTCATTTTGAAGATTGTTAAAAAGTAAAAAAACAAAACAAATTTTTTTACTTTTTTGCTCATTAATCAGCATCTGTTGAGTTTTGTTAATACCAACTCAAATACACAACATAAATGTTTAAGCACCATAACAGCTATTTTATCAGTCTCATTAATAATTAATATGTACAGGAGGACATCCTGCACAGTGTTTTCAGATGATCTCTCTGCTCTGCACTAACTTTCTGCTCACATCTCCTCTCATTTAAATCCAGTAACTACTGTGCATTTGTGTGTTTTAGCCTGGTAGTTTAAATCAGTTCTTATTAAGTAAGTATGTGTTACTGTTAAAGTAGTGCTGTCTGTGGATAGCTCTTTAATTCTCTATAGTTTCTGTCATTTTTATTTTTAATGTGATTGTCCTCTGATGACTGTGGCTGTTTCCTTTTCTCAGTAAGTAACTAAGTACATTTACTCAATTTTTAAGTGCAATTTTGAGGTTCTTTACAGGAGTATTTTCATTTTATGTTACAAATCAGAGGAAAATATTTTACTTTCAATCCATTCCATTTATTTTAATACCATTAGTTACTAGTTACTTAAAAAATATACTGTAAAGTACTAAAACACTGGTGTATCATTTATGTATTAACCCCATCAACCTTTACCCACTGATGTTTCTGTTCCACAGTCTGTAGGTTTACCATCATTAGTTACTAGTTACTAGTTACTAGTTACTGTTTCTGTTTTAAATTAGCTAAACCAGAATCTACAAATAGCAAATTCTGCAGTTTAAAGTAGAGTTGTTTTGGTGTTGTTGTTGCTTGATTTGTTTTGTTTTGTGGAGTACTTTTACTTATATATTTCATATAAAATACTATGTTCAGTGGAACAATTATAGGGTACTTCTACTTATAGTGGAGTATTTTTCTAGTACTTGCACTTTTACTCGAGAACAATGTTTGTACTTTATTCACCTCTGTTTCTCAACCTGATTAAATAAAGTTCAACAACTAAATATAAAGTATTTTAATATATTATTACATTATTACTACATTAATTCACCAGTTACTTTAAAAGGCGTCAGTGTTTCTGGCGCCCTCTGCAGGGAGGAAAGTGTAACTGCCCTAAAACACATCTGAACATTATAAATTGTATATTATATTTCTGAAAATCTCGTTAATCGCGTCAAACGTGAACCTGTAAGCCTCCACACATGCTGCTGAAGACCGTCTAACGCTAAAGAGGAAGCGGTGAAGCTGACGCACCCTCCGGCCGCTCAGCAGCATCCTTCCTCCCTCTGGACAGCAGCAGCTTGGGAAGCAGCAGCGCGACGCACAGGACGAGGCAGGTGGCGAGTGTCACCTTCTGAAATGTGGACATCACCATCCCGACAGGTAAAAGGTCACCTTTCTGCTGGAGAAGCCGGTTTGTGACAGGTGTGCGGCGAGAAGACGGAGGAGAAGGACGTCACTGCTACTTCCTGGTTGGTGAGTGGAGCAGCGGAAGTGAACCGCGGCTGTAATGACTCTGCTCCACCGCTGCGTGGCGCTAAAACACAGTCTGTGTTCAACAGATGTTCTAATTCACTTTGGCTCGTTTCTCTAATGAGAAGAACATTTTTAAAAACAGTGAAGTTGTCACAACAGTTTAGCTGTTCACAACTTTATCACATGTTTGCAAAATGTAGTATATGTTCCAGAACATTTCATGCTGTGTCATGATTATGTTTCTGTCCATTGTTGTTAATGTTCTGCTCTTCTTCTATCTCTACACCTTCCACTCACCCCAGCCGGTCGAGGCAGATGACCGCCCACCCTGAGCCTGGTCCTGCTGTTGGTTTCTTCCGTTAAAGGTAGTTTTTCCTCTCCACTGTTGCCCAGTGCTTGTTCCTGGGAGACCTGTTGGGTTTCACCCTGAATAACTTGTCAAGTCCCTTGAGATGACTCTGTTGTGATTTGATATAAATGTAAAATAAAATATGTCATATATAAACAACACTAAATTCAGATGGACTGAATTTCACTTAGGTTTACATTAAATTAAGTTTTTGTCTGTTAAATTGACCCGAATGAAAAAATGACTTTCCTTGTTTGAATCAAAATGTATAGAATATTTTGATAATATGACAGTCACAAAATATAATCTTTATGTAAAAGCAAAACAAACAAAACAACCATGCAACAGTGCAATGTTCACCTGTGATCTCCTCCTATGCACCATTTATATATCAATAGAGACATCTGATCCTATGGCCTGTGCTGGATGGATGAATGGATGGATGGATGAATGGATGAATGGATGGATGGATGGATGGATGGATGAATGGATGGATGAATGGATGAATGGATGGATGGATGGATGGATGGATGAATGGATGGATGAATGGATGAATGGATGGATGGATGGATGGATGAATGGATGGATGAATGGATGAATGGATGGATGGATGGATGGATGGATGAATGGATGGATGAATGGATGAATGGATGGATGGATGGATGGATGGATGACATAACCAAGTGTATGTGACACATTTGAATTTACAGCTTGATGCTTAAACCATAAAAGTAAGTTCATAAAGTGTGAAGTTTGATAATTTATCTGAGAATCAACTCGTCAGTTTTGATTAGTGAGAAATATGCAGTTGAGTTTTGTGCAGGTTTGTAATCTGTGTAGTCTGTGATAAGTTGTACCTTGTTTTGTCCTGTGGTTGAGCTTTTGTTCACTCAGTTTTGGTTCTTTCACTTTATCCCAGAGTAGAAAAAGGTTGCAAAGATGCTGGAGATGCAATATTTTCCAGTTCTGCACCAAAAATATGGAATAATTTACCAGCAAAGTTATGATGTGCAACAACCTTGATGTCTTTTAAAATCATTAAAGTCTCATTTTTATGGATTAGCTTTTAAATAGCACATGCACTATTTGGAAGCTGAACTATGTGTTATCTATTATTACTATTAATATTTCTCTATTATTATGGATTTTAATCACACGACACTTGAGGTTCATTTGCTCAAGCTACTGCATCATCATCATTTTTTTCATTCTCTCCCCTCATTTGTTGCTTCTCTAAATAGAAGTGGTTCTGCAGAGCACAGGATTGTCACGATCCATGGCTTTGTTTGCTGTTTTGTCCCCCTTCTGTTCTGTCTTGCTGGTCTTTCCCCTCACCTCTCCCTGATTTGCTCCAGCCACACCTCCACAACCTGCAATAGACTCACTTATCTGACCACGCCTCCTGCCCTGTTCTCCAGAGACACACACCTGTATTCACTTAATCAATCAGCCAGCTGCGGCACATGTACCATCTCTACAGGACCGTTGCCGGATTATCACGTCATATCACATCATGTCATTGGTCTGTCTTGTTCCTGTTTACCCCGTGTATTCTGCCAGTCAGTTCCTGGATTATTTTGATTCCTGCCTGCTTCTGTGACTGATTAGTTTTGGACTATTATTACTCGACATCCTTGCAACTCTGATCTAGACTCATACATCTGGTTTGCCCTGTACTCTGTTTCTTCCTCCAGTCCTTGCTTTGAGTTGTTGTTGTTGTTAGAGTGTTTGGTTTGAGTTTTATACCTTACATTTGTTTTAGGCTCCTTTTGTTATCGTTATATTTTAGTTGTTAGTTAGTTCCCAGCACCTGTTGTTATTCTATCCTGTTGAGCCTTACTTTAGTTAGTTTTTCCTTACTGTGGTTTACTAGTCTTGTTTTGTATATCTGTTTTCAGTTTGAACCATTTCCTCCTTTTGGAGTGATTTTCTGTTGTGACTGTTTCTGTGTTTGGTTACTTGTTACTTTTGGATTAAACTGTGTAAATCCTTCCCTCCTGGCTCTGGTCTGTATTTGAGTCCACCTGAAACCCTCAACCTTGACAAGGATACAGAAGCTGAGCTGAGCTTTATATCCTTTTTCACTGCTGCTTTTTTGTCCTGTATTCAGAGCACAGTGCTGCATTCACTGCATGTAACATAAGACAGGATATTAAAGGCAGGGTTTAAGTCAGAGAACTATAGTCATGAAACGCCAGGTTCTGCTTTGTGTCTATATGTGTGAACACACCAAAAATGTGTGAGCAGCTTCGTCCATGCACACACACAGGGAGCAGAGTCTGCTGATGCCCCCGAGGGCCACCTTCTCTCCCTGGAGGAGGAGGGAGGCCACAGATCCTGGTGTTCTGTGTCAGGACCGTTCAGAGCCTAGTAGAAACTCAAACTGGAGCGATCAGAGAGCAACAGGAAGACACAGGAGATCTCGCTCATGAACACACACTCCAGTCTTATGTTTGTGTGGCATCTGTTATTTATCACCTGTTCACGTTTTTCTATTGATTTTTCTGCTTCACAGAATTAGTGTATCGAAGCTACAGATTTATGCAGCAAGTCTAAATCCTGAGGAGCCTCAAGCCCAATTTGACCAACACCCCTGACCTGGTCCGCACCAGCAGCAAGACCTGCTCCAAAACCCAGGTAACTAATTCTTCTGGGTCAAGGGTTTGTTTGCTCCATTCTGGTTCCGAAAAGCCCAGTTTGCTACATGCAACACTTCAAGGGTTCACCTGTTTTGCTGCTTTTATAGATGTCAGAGTCAATGTCGATACTGTAAATGCTACTTCACAATGTGCAGACCTCAGGTAACAACATGATTGTTCATAAACGATAGAAATCAAGTGTGTTGATACCTGATCTCAGTGGCCCCTTTAAAATCTTTATCAACCATCAATCATTTAAATATAGGGAATGGCACTTTTTTTGTTATTGCAGATGACAAGTGACAAACAGTTAAAGGTGGTATAAGGAGCAGCACAGTATAGAAAAAAATAAAATGGAAACAACTTCACTCTGAGTCAACTTCTCTTTTACACGAAGTCCCTGATCCGCTGTGACCTCGAAGTTGCTCAATACAACCAGTCTGACCTCTGGCCACTGAACAGAGAGAGGGCAACGCAGCTGACATGAAAGAGAAAGTGTTTTCATGTTAATGACTTTCTCAAAATGTAACACGATGCTGCCATCATTTTTCAGGTGCCCTGCCTTCTTAATATCTGACTTTAAATCAGACTGTTTTAACTCAGTTAGGATTACTGAAATTATTTCCATTTGCTAAATGCCAGAATAATGAGAGAGAGAATTTTCTGTTTTTTTACATGCACTAACATTACTACGCATTTAAACGAAATGGGAAAGCCCAGATGATGATATCATGGCTTTGGAAGCTTCTGATAGGTTAACTGACAACATCTGAGTTAATTGGAGGCACACCTGTGGATGTATTTTAAGGCACACCTCAAACACACTGCTTCCTTGTGTGGCATCATGGGTAAATCAAAAGAAATGAACCAAGACATCAGGAAGAGAATTGTGGATCTCCACAAGTCTGGTTTATCCTTGGGTACAATTTCCAGATGCCTGAAGGTGCCACGTTCATTTGTTCAATTATTCGATTATTTAACAATCATACACAAGTATAAACACATGGGAATGAGAATTGAAGCAACATCTCCAGATACCAGCCTGGAAGTTAAAGCTTCACACTTTGTGCTGATGAAGGGAAAGTAGTGGCTGACTGTGTCTTGCTTCTTGCTGATGGTGTGGTTCATGTTTAGGCAAAGAGGTGGAGCTGGAGGTCATGCTGAAATGAAAATTGCTTCCTCTTTCAATCTTGATACAAACTTCCTTAAATTTGTCATAATCTGTATATAATACACATCAGATACAGTGTGTACCTGTGGCTTAGTCGTCTCTGAGGGGAAAGTGTGTGTGCATGGATGAACAGGTGGGTGTGCTGACAAAACACACCTACCCACAAAAAAAATGTTTTAGCATCTCAGACAACAATGCTGCTGCTTAGAAAACTCTCATTCAAAATGTTTGTTCCCCTGCACATTAGTGCAGTAACTTCTGGACACCACATTGCCAAACACATAAGCACTTAGACGCCAAATGGTCTTTGAGAAGGACGTAGAGTTAAAGCTTTCTTCTGAAATGTTAAGCCCTGAGCTTTAGCTAAGGTTAGCTAACTTTAACTTATCACAGCCACACTAAATTAGGTAAATTAGGTTACTGAAGATCAGATGGCTGGAAAGTTTCTACAAGGAAAGAACAAAACATTCTGAATACACATGTGATCTTAGGACTTATCGTTCCAAAAACATGTAGCGCTCCTATGTTTCTACTCAGATTTTTTTTTTAGTCAAAACTGATAATGTACGCCATAGCAAATGGTGATGAGTAACTAAGTACAAGCAGATAAAACATAACATTTCATGTCTTTATTGAACACAGCCATTAAACACACAGAGTGGTGGTGGAAAGTAAGTAATTAAGTGAAACAGTGTTTTAGTAACTTGTTGAATCGTGTTTTGCAGCAGTGACTTTCACCAAACACTTCCTGGAGTTGTGGGTCGGACCAGCACAATGTTCAGGTGGAAGAACTCTTCAGCTCAGCCACATTCAGAGAACAATTTATGTGGAAAACCAGAAAATCTCAACAGAAAATTGCAACATGTTTCTTTTTATTGTTATTAAATGAAACTGATCTAGCCTTAAACAATACACACCCGCAGTGATTGATTTTAATGCAGAAATAACTGTGCTTAGTATTGTTAATGTTTCCATCTTGCATTGTGCTGTAGTACTTGACTTGCCCAAACATTTTGCAAAAACTAAACCAGCTGGACATGAATTTCCTGTTTCCTGTTTTCTCGTTGATTACAAAACATCAGTTATGGTGTAATCCTGAGCTTCTGGCCAGGGGGATTTTACACTCCCCCACAGATTGTGTAAACCAGTTGAGTTTCCTTTATCTTAACCTTTAAAATTGTGTCATATTTATATCATATTTACAACATCAGTATTTTCGTTTGGTAGCCAGTTGTGTGCTAATTTTCTTACTTTTGTTAGATTTTTTCCTTCAACTCATGTTGAGTTCTTTCCCGAGGTGATGGACAGCAGTGAGCTTACTGGCATCTTTGTTATACCTGCATTTGTGGGAAACTTTTAATGACTTTCTCTGGAGGCACATATTACATGGATACATTTTCGCACATGGCAATAACTAGCCTGCTATTTGCTACCAGCTATTAGTTCTTCTAAAGGTTGACCTGCTCCTAAGAGAGACTGAATATTAATTGTCATCATTTTTAACCTAACAGCTGTCATGGTTTTAAATGTAGACGAGCGTGCAGTTTAACTTGTACCAAATAAGATGAGAAACAGGGTAGAGGCTAAGACAGAAATTCTTACGAGCACAGGTTTGTTCTTCTGAGCAACTAAGACAACACTTTAATCATCTCCAGAGGTGAAATTCACAGGTAAATCAATCAATCAATCAATCCATCCATTTTCTGAACCGCTCTGAGCCTATCCCAGCTGTCATCTGGGTAAGAGCCAGGCAGTCCACATAAAGACAAAGACTCTACAGGCAATTTAGCATATGTTGTATGTAATAGATGCCCAGAGGCAACTCATGCAAACTCCACATAGAAAGACCCTGGCTGACCCAGGACCTTCTTGCTGTGAGGCAACAGTGCTAACTACTACAGCACCATGCCACCTA
>OMLM01008660.1:0-24831 GCA_900302695.1 Helostoma temminkii
AAAATCTGAAAGTGAAGAACATGATTGCTGTTTTCCACAGAACTTGTGGTCACTAGAAAATGCACTGTAAAAATCCAAAACAAGTTGCTCCATGTGAATCTTCAAACATGTTAAGTGGTCTCTTTTGTCCCACAGTAGTTCTATAATTGTCAAATTACTCAATTTAAAGACCAGTTGTGAAAGTTAGAATAGTTTTTATAGGTAAAAAGTTATGTAAGTGGGATTTCCATCAGAGGGTTGTACTAGAAGTAACAAATGTTTGAGTAGGTCTGAATCATAACTTCCATAATTGCACACATTTGTTTTTGTTCAGGGATCCATAACAAAAAGAAGGGTACTATTGTTCCCTCTAGTGGTGATTTACAAACATGAAAAATGGTCTTAAATCCTACATTATTATTCAACAATACTAAGGGCAACACTATAGAAGTTCTTCTATGCAAGGAAACGCATCTGGATATTGAATGTCTGTTACACACATGGATAATGGATGGGCGTGGATTTTTGAGAATTCCCAAACAATTTATCTGAAACAGGTTTTTATCTCTATATATCTTTATGGGAAATGTTCCATTCCCATAAAAGTTAAATAAAATCATAATAGATTGGAAAACAATCATCTTTTCTATTAAATTCTTTTCATTCGGAGTCTGCAGCAACATTGTGTAATCAAAGCATACGGAACTTATTAAAAGAAATTAATTTCACAAATTACACTAAAACTGCAATTTCATATATCCAGTACATTAATTCACATCTTTATGTTTTAAAACAGTTTGAATCAGTTTCTCCCTAAAGGCTGTAGTGATGGTGGATGCAGTAGATGTAGAATTTATAGAATACTGGAGTGAAGGCAATGCAAAACCTGAAACTAATTCAAATTGACAATCACTGATCAGCTCTGCACTTGATGGAAGCTGTCAACACACACACACACACACACACCACTCTATCATTTATTTACAACAAACGAGGGAAATCAACAACAGCACTGAAACTGAGCTGAAAGAAAACTGTGAGGCACCTTCCTGAAATGAAAAGATGAAAAACTAAGTTCTGCAATCAACTGTTTTCCTAACAACTGTCAGACTGACACTGGGGTAATTACACTGGACACAGGTGAATTAACGGGAACTGGCAGATGTTCTTCACGCTTCTTCAAGCTCCACCAGCACACCGTCACAGTCTTTAGGATGGAGAAACATCACTGGCTTCCCATGAGCACCTATTCGGGGCTCTGCTGACAGAGTCCTGATGTTCTTTGCTTTCAGGTCGGCTATTGCAGCCTTTATGTTGTCAACCTGCAGCAAAAAGAACATTATGAGTTAGTTTGATACGCACCTTTTCATACTCGCACTAAATGCACACTACAAAATGCAGAAAATTGCTGTAATATTAACGTTTGTTTCCAAAGCATAACAGAGGAGACTGAGTGGTTCAGCCAAGGTGGAACAGTGTTGCTGTTCTGTCAACAGCAATAACATTAGCAATCCTACAGTTTGATTCATATTTCACATTTCACAAATAACAATTATTAGTGCTCTCTAGTGGACAAACTATGTAACATTTACAGAACTATATACTTGTAAGGATATATCTGTAGTAAGCTAATAGTGCTTGAGCTACTGGTTGGGCTCTTGAGTAAACAATTATTTATAGTGGTTTAACTTACACTGAGGAATAAGAAACGTACCAATGCATAACAAATCTCAAAGCATATTTTCCCTTAAATTGCTCCAAACACATTAGGTGTGGAAGCGATTTCCACCCAAAAAAAATCAAAGCTGCCAATTATTTCAGTCTATAATTGTAAAATTGTGTCAGACCTTTCAACTCATCAAACACAACTGTATCTAATAATGAATGGTGCCTTGTCGGGGCCTTGTCGTCCTTGTTCGCTGAGGACATTTCACATGTCACAGTAGGAAAAGCAAAGGTGTAAATAATGAAATGAACGATGTTCTGTTCAGCTCCAGTTCTATTTAGCTGCCTCAGTTTCAGGTTGATGGTATCGTGTGTGATGGCTCAGTGTCACACTGTCTCATCTTACTGCGCTATTCGCTGTCGACAGAGTTATCATTAATGCAACACCTGTGCAGTTACTTGTATTGCAGGTCAAAGCAGCTGCTGTAAAAAGACTCACTTGCACACATAAATGAAACAAGTCATTACTTACACTTTGTAAATAATAAGTTCTCTTTATGCTGCTGTGAGCGTAAAGATGAGTCCCACACAATACTGACTAGGTGCACCTAATAGCGTAATGAATATGGCATGATATCAGTCTCACCTCAATACAAATGTGGTGCATCCCTCCAGACTTGTTCTTCTGTAAAAACCCAGCAATGGGACTATTTTGCCCCAGAGGATGGAGCAGCTCCAGCTTAGTGTTTCCCAGCTCTACAAACACTGTGTAGACACCGTGCTCAGGCAGCGGCACCTTGTCACTTACTGTGGCCCCCAGCACATCCCGATAAAGTGCTGTGGCCCTCTCCATGTCAGGGACAGCAATGGCAATATGGTTCAGCCTCCCCAGCTTCCACAGCGATCCAGGAATGCCCTGACGGAGGGATGCTGTTGTGGAAAGCGTCCTCAGGAATGTGAGGCGAGAACATCTGGAAAGACCTGCAACTGAATAAACAGAGTAAAAAATTAAGAGTTTACTTGTAGCTATTGCTTTGACATGCGGTTTTCTATTTTTTCACTCTAAGAAGCTTGACAGAAAAAACATTGTATTTAACACCTTCTTATAGTAATTTTGAAAGCAATAGCTACAAGTCTGATTCCAGTTCCTAAGTCTTCATCTCCTGCTGCTCTGAATCATTACAGACCAGTCGCTCTCACCTCACATATAATGAAGGTCCTGGAGAGACTGGTTCTGACCCATTTAAGACCTCAGGTTGAGATATCACTAGACCCACTACAGTTCGTCTATAGCCCTTAGGTTGGAGTAGATGATGCCATTGTTTACCTGCTTCAGCGAGCTCTCTCACACCTGGACAAAGCAAACAGCACTGTGAGGATCACGTTCTTTGATTTCTCCAGTGCCTTTAACACCATCCAGCCTGTCCTGCTGAGAGAGAAGCTCCTGAAGATGCAGGTAGACTCCTCCACAGCCTCCTGGATCACTGACTACCTGACTGACAGACCACAGTTTGTAAGTCTGAGCAGGTGATCAACAGCACAGGAGCACCTCAGGGGACTGTCCTCTCACCTTTTCTCTTCACCTGTACACCTCGGACTTTCAGTATAACACTGAGTCCTGCCATCTGCAGAAGTTCTCAGATGAAACTGCAGTGGTGGGGTGATCAGCGGTGGTGAGGAGACACAGTACAGAGGTTTGGTGGACAGTTTTGTGATGCGGTGTGGGAACAACCACCTGACCTTGAATGTAAGCAAGACCAAGGAGATGGTCGTGGACTTTAGGAGGAAGAGAATTAGCTTTGATACTCTCCAAATTTTGGGAGAGAAGCTGGAGGTGGTGGAGAGATGCAAATACCTGGGAGTTCACCTGGACAACAGACTGGACTGGCAGTGCAACACAGAGGCTGTGTACAGGAAGGGACAGAGTAGACTCTACTTCCTGATGAAGCTCAGGTCCTTTAATGTGTTTAATATTCTTTGCTGCTGTCTGCTGGGGCAGCAGCATCAGATCCAGCAACACTAACAAACTGAATAAACTGATCAGGAAAGCTGGCTCTGTGCTGGGGACTTGTCTGGAACCTTTAGAGCAGGTGGTGGAGAGGGGGATGCTGCACAAACTGTTGAACATCATGGAGAACAGCTCACACCCTCTCCACAGCGGAGCAGTTTTAGACAGAGACTCCTTCAGCTCCGCTGCGACAAGGAAAGGTACAGGAAGTCATTTGTGCCAAAAGCCATCAGCCTGTACAATGACTTTCTGACAGAGTCAGAGTCTGCTACAGTTTAACTACATGTATTCAGACACTTTCCATTCACGTTTTCACAGAGTGAACTGTTGTAATTATTGTGTGTTATTCTTTGTACCATGTTTTGTGTATTGTCAGCGTGTAGATTTTCTGTTGCTGAATGTTCTAGTGCGTTTCTGTGTAATGGCTGCTGCAACACCAGGGGATCAATAAAGTATCTATCTATCTATCTATCTATCTATCTACTGTACAGTTTACACTGAGAGAGCCCAGTACATGGCTGTAACACATTATTATACAAACTTTTCAGTATTTTTGTAACCTCCAGTTGATTTAAAAACAAATAAATGCAGGTTTAAAACAAAGACTATAAAAACTTAACTTAACTTAAACTATATACACCCCATCATTTGCACAACGTTTTTTGCACAGCAGTTTTACTGATACATTTTGTCTCTAGGACTTAAATACAGTTATGTTTGTGAAGAAAAGTTATCTTTCGGTGGATTCAGATAAAATTCTGGTCAAATAAAAACAATGAATTTTAGACAGCGTGAAAACAGAAAACTTGTTTACACAAACGCTGCAACAAGACAAAAACAAGACACTGTTCATTAACGATGATCTTTTTTGAGTTTCGTTAAAAACCAAACGACCAGATGACCACACTGATATCTTCTAATGCAGAGCCACTTGTTACAGGATAGAACAGCTTGTTATTGATGGTAAAGTTTGATCAGTAGTTATTGACACAAACCAACCTGCAACCTTCAGCACGGCGGACGCCATATTTGTACCCCGGAACCAAACAGCAGCGGAAGAGTTTCTCGGTGAGCCTGTTTACCTGTGACACGAGCGGTTACACATGTGAGAGAAGCGATGGCTAGTGGGGATGTGTGGAGCGTGTTGGAGGAGTGCGTAAAGAAAATTAATGCTAACACAGCCCAGCCGGAGAATTTTCTGAGGCAAGTGTGTGTTGTTTTTATGTCTGTGGTGTTGGAAAAGCTTGAATTAAAATTTTGTTGCAACGTCGTTCAAAAAAAAGAGCATCCTGCTAACTGCTAGCTAAGGCTAACTGTATAAACTACTCGATTAAACACCGCGTTTTATTAAGTGGTTGACAAGCTTTTACTGCCTACACCTTTGATACCATAAGGAAGGTTGACATGGTATTTTTTTTAATCGTTTACTAATTTCGGTTTTTCAGAATCAGTGGTGCTATAAATAGTCAGACCAAAGATTCATATTTGAAAATCAAAGTAAAAGACCAATAATTACTGGAGCTGCTAAACAAACGCGTCTGTGACAGTGGTCCACAAATACATGCTGCTTTTTGTACCCGCACAGATCTAGAATAATACCATTTAATTCACTTTGTGTTAAACAGTATTGCGTCTGAACAGCTACTAAGCATTTACAAAGTCATGTTTTGCTGAAGTTAAAATCTCTTGAATGAACGAAAGATTCACTAATACAATGGTTTGTATAAAATTCAGTGTTTAATCTAGGAAATTGTTAAGCAGAGGTAGAGGGTGCACTAAACACTTAACATACTTTTAGACTCCTGTGTGCAATAACATCTGTATCCTTATTAATATCAAATATTAGTTCATAAAAATGTAGTACTGTGAATTATGTGAGTGGAAGGGCAAAATAGAAATAGTCTTTAAAAGACGTTTAATTATAAAGTTATTATAGTATAGCACAGTAATTAAACTCTAATTTCTGTAATACTAACAGTAATTCACCTCAGTAACTTCCTTAAACAGGAAGAAATTGTATTGCATTTATGTATTGTATTGTATTTGACAAACAAAAATTTAAAAAATCCCTCTTGCTTTTACTAATGTATCAAACTTGCCACACTGATTGAGTGTCTCCACCTTTGCAGCCTTCAAGATGGAGTGGCAGCAGACTTTACAGCTCTCACTAAGACCCTGTATGACCTCCACAAAGCTGAGGAGCCTGCAGATTATAAGGGCAGCCCATTGGCTCAGCTGGTGGTGGAAAACTTTGATGAAGAGCAGATCTGGCAGGAGCTCGAGCTGCAGAACAATGCTGTATTGAAACACTTTAAAAATGCAGTTGATGAGGCATTGTCAGATGAAACTTTAACAGTACTGATAGAGGAGGAGGAAGAGGATGGTGATGAGGACGAGGATGAAAATGTCAGTGAGGAGGAAGAAGAAGAAGAAGAGGAGGAGGTACCTTCCAGACAGTCTAAGAAAATGGCTGTGGAGGCTGAGGATGAGGATTACACAGATGAGGACTCTGATTTAGATTTTGATGTGGATGCTCTAGAGAAGCGAGAAAAACAGAAGAAGGAGACTGGACGGAAAGGCTCCAAAACAAAAGTGGTTCCTTCTGAGGTTGATGATAAGTTCTTCAAACTGTCCGAGATGGAGTCGTTTCTTGATGAGATGGACAAGCGAGAGGGAAAGGAGGGGGAGGATGACGTAGACTATTTTCAGGACATGCCCTCTGATGAGGATGATGATCTTGACCTAGATCAAATAATCTCCTCCAAAAAGCAAAAGAAAAACATTGTAAGTATTTTATAATTAGTTTTCATCTAATTTTATGTTGTCCTGATGATATAGAATACAGGAAATATATTATTTTTAATGTTGACAGGTAAAGAGCTCCAGGAATCTCAAGTATAAGGATTTCTTTGATGCTGGGGATGGTGAAGCAGCTGAAGCAGATGACCAGTCAGATGGTGAGGATGACAGCATGGATGAACGCCACGAAGAAAGTGAAGAAGAAATGGATGACGAGGATGGAGAAGAGAATGACGATGATGAGTAAGTGTGATTAAAATTGTGTGAAGCCTTTTAATCATGTGTGGGAGAAGTGTGATTGACTGCAGCATGTGTGTGTCTACCTGTTGCCAGCGATGAGGAGACAAGCAAGTCCAAAGCATCTCATAAGAAAGTCACATTTGACCTCTCCGATGATGAGGACAGCGAGGGAGAGGACATGGAGGACATTTTTGGAGGCAAAACTCCAAGCTCAACGAAGTCTGAATCAAAGTCATCATTTGAGAAACGGCAAGAAAAGGTAACAGCAGGAAATAAATTCTAGCTAACTGGTTTTGGAAGGACTTTTTCTGTCAAACAGACAAACAGAGGTATTATTTGTGGTGTGACAGAACTAAGTTGATTTGTGATCCGTTTGGATCACCCTGCACCATTCAGAGCATGTGAGCTGCGCATTAGCTGCCAGTGAAGGAGCGTAAGAAACTGAGAAGCCTTCTACATAATTTAATATACGATGTTATGATATTATGTTCAGTGGCCGACTGATTGATCAGCGCAAAGGTTCCAGGGACTCATTTGGATGTATTTTTAGCACTTGAAAATAACATTAGTGAGATTAGAATATTAGAAATTATAGTTGTGGTGTTTATGCTGCAGTCTCTCCATTGTGTCTCTGACCAAGGGTGGTGTAGACAGCAGACAGACACTCTAGTTTGTTAATATACTTTACTTATTACTGTACGTGTGAGTAAAGTGAATAACAAAATTTGTTTAAACACTTTTTAGAGTCAGCTCTGCTCATGATTCCCTATCCTCTGTCAGATTAACCACAGCGATCCTGTTCGCTAGTTGCTATGGACACACTAAAGCAAAAACAGACTGTATGTAGAACTGTATGATAACTGTTCTACATAATTTTCCTTAGAGCTTAAACTGAACAGGTTCAATTCAAATTCAAATTCAGAGATTCAAAAAACATTCACAGGTGGAATGTGAGTGTGTGACAGCAGCCTTACACTCTCAGATCTGCCTCTCCTCTGCCAGGTGTAGGTTACCTGCTCAGCACTAAATCAGCAGTAGAAAGGTGGACAATCCATGAGCAGTGATCATTGATTTCAATTTTTGTTTTAACTTCACTAATTTGAGTATTAGTGAAGTGAGTATCAGTATTTATTAGACACTTTTCGGCTGTTTGTACCTAATAAACTGTCAACTAAGTGTATTTATGATTCAAAATACAGTAGTTTTAACAGATAGCCTTGTATTCTTGTTTACAAATATTTTTGTATTATATAATTTAGGCTATAGTCCATTGTTGAATTTTTTACTATAACATTTTTTTGGGGGTGGGCTGATCTGAAAAATGATCCGATCCGTAACATGAAACCTATTTAGAGAGTAAACTGATTCAGTAAAAGAAAATGCTAAACTAAACTAATAAAAATTGTTTAAAATGTTAATTAAAACAAACAAAAAATGTATTGTTTTGTATACTTTTTTAACATCAAGGATATTATGTTGAGAATTACCTGCCTGGTGCTGACCATTACTGTACGTCCATGGATGTAAAATTTGATGTAGCTATAGTCTACAGCCTGTAGGTGGCATTACAGCACTCCGGAGCATACCTTACAAAGAGAAGGACCCAGGTCTACAATTGAAAATTTGTGAACCCCAAATGTTTCTACTAGAATTGTGAAAGTGGTACAACCTAATGGACTTGGTGATGACCAACTCTAATGTAAAAACAAAGTGTACCTAGTCTATTAATTTGGATGTCAAACAGACTATGAATTAGTACTTGGTACCTGAAATGTGTTGTTCGATTCCCAGTTCCGGCTGCATAATATAGCCAGTAAAATATGTGCATTTGCATAAAATATGTAACGTTTCTGGCTTAATCTATTTGTTAAAACGTATGGCTTTCATACAGCAGGATGATTAATGCAAAAAGATGTGCTTCTGTGATATTTGACACTTAGTGCATGAGAGAGTGGTTGAGAGCAGCTGGCATCTGTGAAACTTGAAAATATGAGAAGAAAAATGAGAGAATACTGGTCAGGTTATTGTGGCTGTAATGGCCTTGTTAACCTATTTTCAGTTTCACAACAATGGGGAAATTAATTAGGTTATCATAGACAGATCTGATACGGGAAAGATCTTTGCTTTTTGTTCCTTTGTTTATTAAACTAATATGCGTGATTGACAATGGTTGAGATAAATCAGTTACAGTAAACTTAGAGAACAGCAGGTCCCATACACAGAAAAAATTTCCACCCACTCTGTCAAAATAGCAAAAAGGCCTTTTACAAGCCTTTTAACTTTGTGCTGCTGTTTCTTATCTTTCTTGTACCTGCAACCAGACATCTGCACTATGTCATCGCTTGGTGTTGTGTTAATGCTTTGGTCTGAATGCCATTTAATCGTAATCATATGCTACTGTTGTTGTAACCTGCAGATGTCAGCGCAGATTGAGGAACTGGAGAAAGCAGCACTAGCAGAGAAGCCCTGGCAGTTGTCCGGAGAGGTGACCGCACAGACTCGTCCAGAGAACAGCATGCTGGAGGAAGATATAGATTTTGAGCAGGCATCTAGGATGGGTGAGTGACTGATCTGTGTTTGTGTGTTGCATTCATATTTTGTCAAATAACTATGGTGTTTGAGATTTATTTAACTACGAGTTTTATGTTTATATTGTTAAATAAAAATTATGAAAACGGCAGGAATATCTTTGTGTATGTTATTTAACATCAGTTAACTTGACTTTATCTGTTCTCATTTAGCACCTACTGTCACGGAGGAAACCACACTACAGCTCGAAGACATCATTAAACAGAGAATTAAAGACCAGGTTAATCACAAAAAGTTATTTTAAACAGTCCAGAAATGTAAACTATTTTATTTCTGACAGATTATAACTGTGTGCCTTTAACTTGTGTCACTGCAAGGCATTTGATGATGTGGTTCGCAAAGAGAAACCCAAAGAGGAGGTGTTTGAATACAAGAAGAGGCTAACGCTGGACCATGAGAAGAGCAAGCAGAGTCTAGCTGAAATCTATGAGCAAGAATACCTTAAGCAGACCAAGGTTTGACATTTGTCTTTGTCTTCTCACTGCTACACTGACAGACATAAACCTACGCTGCAGCCATTTTTTGTATTTTTTCTTGTTTTAGCAACAGACAGAAGAGGAGGAGAACCCAGCCCATGTAGAAATTCAGAAGCTAATGGACACACTCTTCCTGAAGTTGGATGCTCTGTCCAACTTCCACTTCACACCTAAACCTGTAAGTTTTGCATTATAACATCAAATATGCCTAAAATAATGATATTATACTGCACAGAAGTCACAGAATCATAATTAGAATTAGTCACAGAAACCACTTGCTTATTTAAATAATACATTCCCCCACCTTAGAAAACATGTCTTTAAATAGAGCAATAGCTGAAACAATTGTAAATATAAACTGATTCTGAAAATATCCTTGAAGAAAAGCATCTTGCTTTTTGTCCACAGCCTGTTCCTGAGGTCAAAGTGGTGTCTAACTTACCATCCATTACAATGGAAGAGGTGGCTCCAGTCAGTGTTAGTGACGCAACACTGCTTGCTCCAGAAGAAATCAAGGTTTGACATCAACCTATGTTCAAATATTTATTTTGATCTTTTATTTTGATGTTTAGCTACACAGCTTGTCTAAAAACTCTCCTGTAACCATAGGAGAAGAACAAAGCAGGCGACATACTGGGTGATGCAGAGAAAACATCAACAGACAAGAAGCGTGAGAGACGCCACAAGAAGATGGTGAAGCGTGTAAAGATCAAGGAGAAAGAAAAGAGACAGAAACTTAAAGAGGCCAGTACAACTGGAGAGAACAAAAAGCCATCAAAGGCCGAAGTCACAGAAAACCTGAAGAAACTCACAAAAGGAGGCAAAGCCACGATGCTCAAGGTGAGTGTTTTGGTGTAGAGCAACTCCAGTCTGGTTCTGGATGCAACGAAGCGTCTATCCAGACTGTGAACATACACCTTAAAATAATAAACCTTATTTTGACAAGATTTTTCAACAGGTGCAACTTCATCATCTTGGTAGGTGTGTGTGGGTCCTTGTGGTTGCTGCATCTTATTCAATCAGGTGTAAGCAGAGACATGAAGTGAAACCTTAGATTGCAGGTGTTGGCAGTTACCTCTGCCTGCTTTTCATTCATTCATCTTCTATACCGCTTAGTCCCCGCAGGGGTCACGGGAGTGCTGGAGCCTATCCCAGCCAGCTTACGGGCGAGAGTCTGCCTGCTTTTATTCATTTTTATTTATTAAGTCTTCTCATTTTGTAACTTTGAAATGTGTCCTCATAATAGAGAAAAAACATTTTGTTGAAAGCAGTGGGGAAAAAAAAAGGATGAGAATTCCTGGTGTAAAACATTGATAGTGCTGCCTCTGCCCCTGATTAAATCAATACAAAGCTTAGATTCATTAAAGATTACAAGCTGTTATATTGTTCACATTGCCATTACAAACTAGGTAGTGGATTTTAAGTAACAGTGTCTACTTCCACTGCCTGGACACCCATTGGTAGACACCCTTTAATGCCAAAATAAACATGGCTTCTTAGATTACATTGTGTATGTTCCAGAGGTGACTGAACTATCGTGGTTTTCCTCTGTTTCAGGATGAAGGAAAGGACAAGGCTCTGCGCTCCTCTCAAGCTTTCTTCTCTCAGCTGCAGGATCAGGTCAAAAGCCAGATCAAAAGTGCAAAGGATCAGTCTTCAAAGAAGAAACGCAAAGAGGTGTCAGTCAGCAAACTCAAGTTATAATGTCTGTGATATTTTTATTGTGTAAGATCATTTTGTTGTACAGATTATTTTGTGAAAAACCTGCAGTATAACAAATCTGGAGGTTCTTGTTTAATGTTTCCAGTTTCATAAAAATAAAAGAGCCTGATGCTTTAATTTTGTGTAATAATAAATGGTACATAACATGCACATGTCAGAGCACTTTCCTTTGTGGGAATGAATACATACATGACTGTCTGAACGCCCACAGTTGTTCATGACAGTGGACATTTATTTCTCTCAGAAAATCATATCAAATATACATTGGAAACAAAACAGCAGTTTGTTTTATTGGTGATCTATGGGCACATAGTTGAAAATGAACAGACTAGCTCATTTACCACAACGTCTATCTAACAGTGCCATACAGTTGTTGTGTATATTATCTGCTCTCTAAGAACATTTTAGTGACTATATGTTTATACTGACCAGCAAAGATAAAAAGAAAGGAAAATAAAATAAAATAAACTAGTTTTAAAAATGAGTGTCCAGATGGTAATGCACTGGTACTATTTAATTCATGAGCTTAATGAAAATATTTGTGGGATGTACAGACATTTGGGCACAGTACTAACTCATAAAAAAAAAAAAAAATTGCACTCATATCTCATTAAATAAACACACTTCTCCTGCTAGTGCTTTGCTTTGCTTTAGTTTTTCTCCTTGACTTAGAGTTTTGCTTGTTTTGTACCTCACTTGTAAGTCGCTTTGGACAAAAGCGTCTGCCAAATGACTAAATGTAAATGTAAAAATTACCGCCCTTACAGCTTTTGTTCTGTGTGGACTTGTCATGGACTTTGAGATATGCTTAGGACCATTGTTCTGTTGCAGAAGCCATCCTGTTTTCAGTTTATTTACTGCTTGACGCATCCAGAATTGGTGGATATATATATTCACTGGTCACTTTATTAGGCCCACCTGTGCAGTCCAATACAGCAGCTCTGCTATGGATTCTACTTTTAGAAAGTTAGAATTTCTCGGTTTTTAAATTTGAAACTGTTAGAAAATTAATAATTCTTCCGTGTGTTTATTACGGAGCTCATATTGGGTGATGGAGTCATGCTGGAGTGTATAAGGGGTCATTCTAACGTTTTGTCACCTTATTCTTTCTATTATTTTAAATGACATTAGAACCATGTCTTAATGTAATGATGTGGTAGTCAAATCATCTCGTATCGTATTCAACAAAAACTGAGACACAATAAACTTGTAAAAGTACCATTCATGTTGAGCTGCTGTATTGGATTTCACTATATATACGGTGGCAAGAAAACATGGAAACATAGACACACTTATGTATTCTAATTATCTTTTCTTGGTTTAATTTGATGAAATTGTTGTAAATGGGTCACATAACACATAAAAAGAACAAAAATTCACGTTTAAACATTATTTGAGCAGAACAAAGGTCAAAACAAATTTGCATGTTACCTTCACTCTCACCGGTTCACCTTCTTCCATAGTATCTATCTATCTATCTACAAATACAAATTAGAGAATTTACATTTTCATACGGAAACATTTTCTATGTAAAGATTATCCATAGATAGATATGTAACATTTTTTATGTAAGGTTTAAAAATGTTTATAAAAGTGCCTCTGTGCCTTGAGGAACAATAGTTAGGTGGGGTCAGGTACTGGATCCCACCTGTGCCGACTCCAGTTTGACAGGGAGTGTGCAGGCCACGCCCCCTGGAAAAGTCCCATAACGTCACGACAGACCATCACGGAAGTGAACGAGGCGACGAAACAAGGCAGAAACACAAATAACTTGGTGTGGACGTTTGGCTAATATTTACCGGTAAGTTACTGTCGCTCTCTTAATTGCTTTTGACATGACCGCACTTATACTCAATCCTCCTTTGTTTATTTGACCAGTATTGTATTTTGATTTTGCTTTCGTTGAAGAAGAGCGAGGTAGCTAGCGCAAACGATAACAGGAGACTGCTAACAAAGCAATGGCTAGCTAGCTAGCTAACGGTCAGTTTTGGTAACACAAACACCGGTTTGGGTTTATAAACGTGGCTAATTATACAATTAACAGTAAACGTAGAAAAAAAATGAGTAAACAGGTCGTACCGTAACGTTTAAAGTAGCTAGTGATGTCGCCTTGTTAGCTGTGTATTGCTTCAAGCTAAAGCTAACATTAACTGCTTTGAGTTGTTTTAAAGTGTAATGCTAAGTTACGTCGTTTCGTTAGCAAGATGACGTGATGTTTTCGCGGTGTGTTGTATTTGGTGTAATCTGCGGAGTCATGGCGTTACGATGGGTTGGTCATACTCACATGATTAAGTGACTCACTGGATCAGAGGTGTGACGAGGACAGATGGACTGTGTACTGTAGGGTGGTTTCGGTTGTACTCCTACTCCTCTTATTCTTACTTCCTCTGTGCAGATAGTCAATCATCATGCTCGGAGGAGGATTCAAAGCAGAGAGGTTAAGAGTCAACCTCCGGCTGGTGATCAACAGACTCAAACTCCTTGAGAAAAAGAAAAGTGAGTCCTGTGCTCAATAATAACACTGACTTCCTATAGTTGATGCAGGTTATTGTTTTCAAGACAGGTGCTTTTCTGTCCCTCCCTGTAATATTTATTTTTTCCCCTTTTCATTCACAACTTTAAAATATAGCTGAGCTTGCTCAAAAGGCAAGAAAGGAGATCGCTGATTACCTGTCGTCGGGAAAGGATGAGCGGGCACGGATCCGCGTGGAGCACATCATCAGAGAGGACTATCTGGTGGAAGCCATGGAGATCCTGGAGCTCTACTGCGACCTGCTGCTAGCTCGCTTTGGCCTCATTCAGTCTATGAAGTGTGTAGTCAAGTACTAATTAATTAACTCTATGAATTATAGATAATGGTGTATATTAACTATTTGTCTTTGTGTTGTAGTGCTCATCCATTTTCCTTCCTTTTTATTTCTCCAAATAGGGAATTGGATCCAGGCTTGCAGGAAGCTGTGTCCACCCTGATCTGGGCAGCACCTCGTCTTCAATCTGAGGTGTCTGAACTAAAGACTGTAAGTACAGCCCATCTATACAACCTTACTGCTGGTAGCATTTCTGAGAATATGACAGATGTTTCTTCCATTTATTTCTCTTGGGTCAGTCTTATCTCTAAATCCTTCTTTCAGGTATCTGACCAGCTGTGTGCAAAATATAGCAAGGAATACGGCAAGCTATGCAGGACAAACCAGATTGGCACAGTCAATGACAGGGTAGGAATTCTTTTTCAAGTGACTGGTCACAAAACTGTGTAAGAATGCATTAGCACTGGCAGCATCTAATCAAATATCTGTTTATAGCTGATGCACAAGCTGAGTGTGGAGGCTCCTCCCAAGATTTTGGTGGAACGCTATCTGATAGAGATCGCCAAGAACTATAATGTGCCATATGAACCTGACGCCATGGTCCGGGTAAATATTTAAAAACAGTTCACAAACGGTCACTCAGTCGTTCATCAGGGATGAAGTTGCACATTCCTTATATTTACCCAATCACCTGTGTCTCTGGACAGCCCGAGGTGTGTCCTGGAGAGGAGGCAGACCTGATTGACGTGGACCATGACAAGAAATCTGGAGGAGGAGGAGGAGGTGGTGGAGGTTTCAGTGCTCCCCCTGCTGCTGCTATGCCTATGGCCATGCCCATGCCTATGCACATGCCTATGCCGACACCTTTTAACTATCCACCTCCCAAAGGAGCTGTAAGAGATTCTTTTAATAGACCCTACTTTGTCTTTATAACAACCTTTCGTTAAAAGGTGACTGGTTTGTGTGTTGGGTGTTTTTACGAGCAGGGACAGTTCACCCAAATCATAAAAGTCTTTTAACCATTTGTTTCATGGCATGCAGGTAGTACATTTGTATATCCACAGATCAGTCTGGGGATTGTCCCTAAATCTTCACTTTTTGTAGTTTAAATTGATATTCTTTGTAGAAACTACATAAATACATTACATTTACATGTAAACCCAACATTTAGTCGCATTTAAAAAAACATTTCCACCATGGCCAACACTGATTCCATAGCTGAATAATATGTTGTAATATGATGATAAGATTGTGTAAGAAAGATGTAGTTTAAGAATGGTCATGGCCACAAAAATGTGATGTGTGGTCTGAATGCAGTTGTACTTTATCTTTTATTTGAATGGCATGATAAGGCAGAAAAATTTACAGTACTAAGCTGCCTCCCTCAGACTTACATAGATGTTGTTTTCCTGCAGGAACCGTTTAATCCTGCTGTTGGAACCTACAATTTCCAGCCCCCTCAGCTGCCCACTTCTCCCCCTACATATGAATCTGTAAGTGAATGAACACCTATCATCCATGCCCCCTTCCTGTACCCACAGATGGACAGACGGACAGGGCAGGGCACCACTCAGGGAAGAGCAGTTTGTTCAGCTTGTTTGCAGTTTTACCTGTCCTTTACACTTTAACTGTTTCCCAGAGTAGGGCCAGACTCTGCTTTATTCACATGGATATAGGTAGCTAATACGGGAACTACTAACTATGATCAGTATAACGTGATATTAACTTGGTAAAATGATCATTGACTCTGAATTGACTCGGAATTGAAATGAGTTTTAAATTAGTTGGGGAGTGAGCTTAGATTAGCTAAGGGCTGAAAGCTGTTTGTGTGTAACACATTAAAGGTGGTGGTCCCTCAAAAATCCACTTTTGTTTTGTTTAAACCAAACAGTATTGTTCATTCTTTTTCAGTACTAACTTAATAATGTTATTCCAGTTAAAACAAGGATGACATGATGTGTGACGCGTTTTCCTTGTGTTTCAGATTGATGACATAATTGACAAACCTTCTGCTCCCTCTCAGGTTATGGGTGAGTTCTTTCAATAGTCACCAACACCTGAAACATACATCTAGTGCTATCTAACATTTTTGTAATTGACAAGATATACAGTTAAATAACATTATTGGGGAAATTTGGACAAGGAACCCTGTGGCACAGAGGAATAAAATCAGACTTACTTATGCTAATACTTTCCTCCTTCATGTAAGAACAGCATTTATACACATCACTATTTAAATTTCCTGTTCAGTAGTTCTGCTTTCTGACTTTTTGTTCCATGCTGGTTACATTTTTGTCAATGTGTACAAAGACTTAACTTGACGCTGTTATATTTTTTGCTGGTGTTCTATAAGCTTCATAAATGGTATTGAATACTATGTTACTCTCCAGGTCCTGGCCCTGCATCTCAGGTATATGACAACAACGCTCTCCCAGAACTCCCATCCGTTCCAGACACACTCCCCACATCCTCCCTCGGTGGAAAAACCACCACCTCAGATGACATCGACTTTGACGATTTAACGCGGCGGTTTGAGGAGTTGAAGAAGAAAACCTAATTGATATGTCCCTGGTCTATACTCACAAAGGCCTGTGTCGTCACCTACACAGCTCAGAACAGGAAACAGAAAATGTTCAAGCCTCAGAATCAGATTCAGTAATTCTTCCCATTCCACAGTGAAATAATCTTACGAAGATATACATACATGTATTCTTACCTCATTTATATACTTATGACTAGCTTACTGATGGTGGTTGTTCACTTGACCCTGATAGTTAAGGTTTTTTTTTTGTTTGTTTGTTTTTTTTTTTGGTACTACTCGTGAAACCACATTTTAATTTCTTTTTATATGACACAAATTCTTACATACAATCACATGTTGAGTGTTGACCTTTGTTCACTCCTTCTCATTTACGGTCACACCAACTTTTAACTTAACCCATTTGTCTAATACACTATATAATCAAACCTAGGTTTTATTTTATTTTCCCAGGGTTGAGGGTTTGAGTAATACTCAGGGTATATGCCCTGATTGCATGTGGTGTGTTGCTATGATCTTTTCCACTGTGTCACTCACTCCTGTCTCAGACCAGTCAAACCAGCTCTACTGGCAGCTCCAGTTAAGAGTTGCCATTCCCTCTAACATCATATTGTTTCATAAGTGAGGCTCCAGCACACAACTTTTTTTATTTTTTCCCCCCATAAAGGCATCATGACTGACGGAAGTCATAATTTCATTGTGCCGTCATGCAGTTTTGTCACTGTGGAAATGAGTTTCCAGGCTTAAAAAAAGGACGTATGAGCTCTCCATACAATGCCCTTGACCAGACATATTCTGTTCATCTGTTACGGGGACAATGAGGCACAGATGTAAAGTCATGACACAGTGTATGGAAACCTGTAATATAAAACATTTGCATTGATATATATATATATAGACCTATTTACATGAATGATTTTATTGTACAGCAAAAAGAGGTAGTATCGAGGCGTTTAATTTGACAAATCTCTTTCTATACTCCGTATCTCCAAATAAAGTTGTTTTTTTGCCCTTTTGAATGTCACCAAATACCTGCACTTTCATAGTATTGAAACACTTGATTTACAATTAAAATATGTGCAGACAAAGTAGTCACACAACAGCCTATCCAATTTGATTGATTAGATAAACGTCCAGAGGTACTAGGTTCGTGTTGTCCTCTGTGATCTTGTGTGCATGCATTTTATATTGTATGTGCACCACTGCATTTGCCTTAGCTACCATCTCTCATCAGAGGCCTTTTGAGTCTGAATGAGAATTATGGATTTTGTTATGCATTAAGGCTGGATATGTTACCTGCATTGAGTCTCAGTTGGTCAGATGACACTTTATTTGCTTTACCTGTAAACAATTCTCTAAAACCTAGGTTTTATTTTCAAACCTGTTGAGTTGAAAAGTGTGTGTTAGAAGGAAAGCCATGTCTCTACTGGCAATACATGTAAATGTTTCTCTTTCCTGTTTAGAAATAAAAGTGGGAGGGTTTTGATGTCGTGCAGACATGACATGTTGCTGCAGCCTAACCACACCAATCTCCCATCACCCAGCTTGTATGGCAAATGGACAGTGGCCTTGAATAAAATGATCCAGCTATCGCTGGAAAGCTCCATGAAAAGTTTTCCAGCTGGGTAATGGACACAGTTTACTAGGTTTTACATTTGTTGGAGAAAGTAGAGGAGTAGAGATTTTTAACACTACAGAACTGTGATCTGCTCACTGTCTTTTCTATGTTCAACTGTTCTTTCGTGCTAAACTTTGACACACAACATTGTGTCTTGTCGCAAAAAACATTTTTCCATTGTATACTAAATTAACAATTTAATAAAAGATTATTTGGAACTGGACACTGGTAAGGGTTTTACACTATTTGCTACTGAATGCAGTACTTTAATAATAATGTCAAATGGTATCCAGCAGAGGTCCTCAGAACAGCAGTAAGGAGTTTTTCCTGAAGAGAAATATACTCAAGTACTAAAATTTGTTTATAGGAAGAGGATTTTATATAGTAAAGGTTTTTTTTTTTGCCCCGTAATTCATAGCACAGGAGTGTGATTATTTTTATCTATTCTATTGGTTCTGTCTTGTCAGCCCTGCGTCAATTTGAAGCACGTTTTACATGGTTTGCATGCATGGTTTCTTCGAGAGGCCACAAGTAAGAGCAAGGAAAGAGTGGCAATTGTTAGCATTATTTTCCTTAAAATATAGTGAGACAGATTTGCTGTTCATTTTAGTTTCTCAAGAGTCTCGTTTGATGACAATGAGAAACTTCTATATCCACTAGAATAGTAAAGTGTGGGTAAGTTGTTGAAAGCTGTGGGACTTGTTGAGGTAGCATATTTTTGTTTGAGCGTTTCATTAAGTCTTAAATCAGAGTTAAAGTGTCTGTAATGAGCTGTCAATGCCAGAGAGGAGAGTCCATTTTACATATTCAACCAGTCAGAAGTTTAGTGTTTACTGAATAGTGATTTTTCTGAGACTGCAGGACATTGGCTAGAAATGTCACATTTTCTTTCAGATTCTTCTTGAATAAACAAATCAAATTTTGTCCAGTGTGGCTTAAAACACAGTGAATTCATTGATGTCAATATTGAGCAAGAGTTTATTGTAATAATTTATGTAACGTAAATGTAATTATAAACCTTTTTGGTAGGCTTTTGAACCATAATTGAAGCTTGTGTTGTATCACACTAATGGCCAACATATCTACATTTACTTCTTCAGGTTTCTGCTTTATTTCCTGTAGCAATATCAAGAAGAAAAAAAAGGTGGTTTTGCAGCTTTTCCTCATGTTGTGTGCAATTTATCTATAAGAGCAAACTGAAATGGAAAAACCTTACTGACAAAAGTGATCATTATTAGCTTGACGTCATCCCTTTTTACTCAGGAAGGAGTGAATCAGTCAATTACTGTGGCATGAATGTGAATGTGGGTCAAGCTACACAGCTGTTTGTGTAACTACAGATAGTTGCGCTTCAAGGGCACCACATGCAAAAGAGTTAATCATTAACTCATTTTGTTGGCTTATCACAACGTCTCATCTATTAAGATGTTGCAAAGCTGCCCCAGAACACAACTGAGCCTCCTCTAGGTTTCACAGTAGGTACAGTGCTCTTTTCTTTATAGGCTTCATTTTTGCATCTGTGAAGATAGAGCTGATTTGACCTGCCAAAAAGTTGCAGTTTTGTCTCATGTGTCCAAAAGACATTATCCCAGAAGCTTTGTGGTTTATCAATATGCATTTTGGCATTTTTTGTGATTTAAACAGTGGAGTCCTCCTCAGTCGTCTTCCATTAAGTCCACTTTCGCTCACACAGCGATGGATGGTGCGACCTGAAGCTGATGTACTTTGACCTTGCAGTTCACCTCTAATCTCTTTGGAAGTTGTTCTGATTACCATTCACATTATCTGTCTCTTCAATTTGTCATAAATTTTCTTCTTCCATCTACATCCAGGGAGGTTGGCTACAGTCCTGTGGACTTTTAAATGTCTGAATGTAGTCACAGGAACATCAAGCTGCTTGGAGTCTTCTTCCTGAGACAATTCTCTCCTTAGCTGTCTGTGGTCCATGTTCATTGTGTTACACTCCATGATACCACACAGCACAGTGACTTCTTTTCACCCTCTAAATAGCCAGACTGACTCACAAGATTGAAGACACCTGTGATGCTAATTACAGGACGCACTTTAGTTTAACATGTCCCTATGGTCAAATTATTTTCTTACTAGGGGTACCATGATTTTGTCAAAGTTTCATTAGTTTGTTTTCTAAACTGCTTCAGTTGAATCACAATTCAAAAGCAAAAAAGAACAACATATTTTCATTAGTTAATTTTCAGAATTGTTTTATTTATTATTACTTTGGTCAGTTTCATATTATTTCAGTGAGCATTGTGAGTTTTTCTTTCTTTAACAGAAGAGTACCAACACTTTTTTCTATGTCTGTGTGTCCCCTCAGTTTAGTTAGCCACATGTGAACTCCAGTGAAGTTTGACCAAACTTGACCACAATTGCTGCTACTGCTACAGCAAAAATGTTCTCTAATCTATTGTTAGGTTTGTAAATTAATTAGCAATGTTTTACATGATTCACTTTGTCATTACGGATTATAGAGCGCAGATTTATTTTTCTCGGTAGTCGTGTACACCTTCTTCACTGTTTGCTCAGTTAGAATCCAGTGGAAATTTCACAGCAGTGAAATATAAAAATCACTAAATCACTATACCATCACTAAATCATCAACAAAATGAGCATTTTTTACTTTACTTATTAAAATAACACAGCAAAACACAGAAAATGAACACTGACACTCAAGTACCACAAATTCAGGGACGTAATATACTTGAATCAATAAAAAAAATTCTATATTTTAAACAAAAAGCTATATAGCTAACTGGTCCAGCAGTATAGTATGTGAGGAAGGATCATGGCATACCTAACGTGACCTCCTGAAACACTGCACACTTTAGACTAAATAGTAAATCAACACTTTTAATGATTGGGGTTATCCCATATTTACTCACCTTCAGAGGCTGCAGTATAAAGATGCTCTGGAAAAGAGAGAGGCCCAGAGACATGACCCACTTGATGGACTTTTCTTTGCCGTACTGAAAGCTGTACAACAGGGTGAAGAAAGTGGATATTCCACTAATGGACAGCAACAGGAACCAGGCCACGAACACAAACCACCAAGGCAGCCACCAGTCTCCTGCCCTCTTCTTCTTCACCCTCTTCACAGGAGCTGGGCTGGGCCACACAGAGGAAAGAAAAGAGAGTAAATGGAGAAAATTTTTGAAAATGTTCCAGTTTAGTAAAACCAGAAACATATTTACTCCACACAGAGATTTTTGTGGTTGTGTATTGTGTTGTGTTGTGTTGCTGACCAGCATGCCAAGTGGCTGCTGTAGACCATCTCAGTCTTGCGAACCAGCAGGTTGGTCATGTTAAGGGCCTGTTGGTACATTTCTGGGGTCGGAAAGTTTTTTGCATCCAATTTCTCCAGACACATCAGGAGGTGACAGAGACCAGCTAGGAGGAACTTACTGCAGTACACCCAGTGGTGGTCACTCTCAGTCTCTCCTATCACAAGATTCAGAACAGATATGCACTTAATTAAATTTATCAGCACAGGACGTTCATTCCAAGACTTGAGGTTTGTTTGCTGGTTGGTTGTCTACAGTCGTAGTGCTCTTTCGACCCTTCTAAAAAATCTTTAAGGACAGGAAAACAATCAATGTTTGCTATTTTTTCTTCTATAAAAATAACTTAAAAAGCACCTTGCATAAGTTGGACAAATTCATGCACTTTGTCCAGAGCATAGTAGAGATCGGTGGTCGTCTCCAGTGTGTTTATCTCTGATAACTTGTTCCTTGGGCTTCTGCTCACAGAAGAAATGACCACCTCTGTTTCCTAGAAGGGATACACAAATACACCACATGCTACACCTGCAGGATACTGTTTGATAAAATCAGAGTAGTAGTACACAATATCAAGTAAATGGTCAGCAGAGTAAAAGGTATACATAAAACTCAAAGTAACACAAAAATAAAGTAAACATTATGTAAAGGTTTTCCTGGGTGAGTATGATTTAAAAAATGATTATAGGCAATTTATCATAGTAATACACAAAACACTTATCTAAAAAGGAAAAGTTATGCAAAACACACCTTCAGAATAGTTGGTATGCTAACTGCCGTGAATCTCAATATCACCGAGTCTTTTGGGGATTTTGAAATGATGCGAGGTCGGATGCTTCGGAAGATAGTGATGATGAGGATGTTAATGGGAAACATAAGGAAACCACTCTCTACCCCCACCATAAACTCTTGCCAGGTGATTTGCAGTGAACCTGGCAAAATACAAAAAGAACATAATATTTCTGACCAGGTCCAGTGACCAGGAGCAGTCAATTACACCCAACACACAGCTCCAGAAGCAGGTGGTTTGGACCTGTTGCATGCAGAATGTTAACTTATAAAAAAATATTGAATATCCATCAATTGTAACAGGTAACAATATGACCCAGTGTAAAAATCAAACAGGCTGTTGTAAAATCTAAAAATTCAAATGCAAGCCAAAACAAAAACAGTAACTGTGACAGTGCCTGAAGGAGCAGTGGGCAATGTACATTCTGCTAAATTGTGAACAAGTGTTTGTGAGATAAAACCAAGCTGCATGAGCTGCTTCACATCTCTCTTCAAAAAACTCTGTCAGTCTAGCTGACGTGCAGTACACCCACACACACGCACAATGTTAAAGAGTTCGGGTGCTACTAGTATGTAACAAGGTCGGTTTGTTAAGGTGGCTCTAGTGTCTCATTTCATAAAAGCCTGTATATAGGTGTGTGTGTGAACATGTATGTGAAACAGTATTTGCTCCCTTCCTGATGTTTTTTATTTGTAACACTTAAATGATTCAAATCAAACAATTTTTTCTTATTACACAGTTTTTAAATTATGATTTCCTTTATTAAGGGAAAAAAGCTGTCCAAACCTGTAGTCCGGACTTTGACTAGACCGCTCCAAAACTTTAACGTTGTTTTTTATATGTGAGATATTTGTTATGTACTTCAATCAATACAGTAAATGTCTTCCAAATATGTAGATTTAATGTGCAAGAACATTTTATACCAGGTTTCTTTTACTAGAAATTGGAACATGTGCCAGTTACTTTTAGATGCTTTAACATTTATTATCAGCCACCTAAAATACCAATGAAATTCATATGAAGCAAACGCTTTGCTCTAAGAAAGAACCAAAATACTTAAAGACTCTGAAATTTACCTATTTTAAAAAGTACTGGTGAGCTCGGATCTACAGGAATGTTCCAGAAGGCAATATTAATGGCCATGGTGCAGAGGAGTAGGCTCATGCAGCAAGAGACCCTCTGGGCACGTGTGAACGGACTACGTGAGGGAGGACTCACTATAGACACCCAGATGTGTTCATCCCTAAAGCCAGTCGATGTTCTGCTCTGGAAAATATTCCTGACAGAGAAAAACAAAACTCATAACAACGCTAATCAGTTAACATGACTTGCATATAGTTTCTAGTGTGTGTTGCAAACTCGTCAAACTCCAACCTGAAGCTGGCGATCTCATTGTTCTTTGCCACATTGAATGTTTTCTTGATCATGCCGTCTTCATGGTTAGCACTCAGCCAGCAGTTGCAAAAGAAGTGCCACACATGTCTCGATTGGAGGTCTTGTATGATGACCTTGTTTATGTACCTTTTTAAAATGAGATTCACAAAACAGCAAAGATAATACATTTACCATACTAGTAATTTTATGTGAGAAATGGAAATATTTGAGAATATGAAAGTTACACTAGGCAAGTTTGTAAACTAGGAGCATCAAATAACAACAAAAAGCCAATTCTATACCCATACTATCAGTTTTTTCCATTTACTGTTTAAAGAACACAAAGGTTTGTTGTCTGCAGCAAAAGCATGAGACTAATTGGATGTACCTACATTACTGCATTCTGCCCAAACTGCCACAGTGAGGCAGTAAATGCTACCTCTACACAGCTATAATAACCATATTTATAGGTTTACACTGACACCCAGTTGTTCACATGCTAAGTGCAAAGCTGAGTCAATCCAAATGCAAAAAACACACAGTACAGGTGAATGAGTTCTTAAACCTGATAATGACACTCTAAAAGCTCTAAGCAAGCTTCATTTGTAGCAGTTTCAAAACTAACTAGGTCATCTTCAAATATCTGCCATTGGACAGCTTTGGGAATTTTGTGTCTCGGCCTCTAGTACCATGATGGGTGACCTCCAGAGTTGTCGTGCTCCAGCCTGAGGTTTTTCACTTCACCTAGTGGGTAAGGTGTGGCCAACAGGAACATATCAACAGCTCCTCTTTCAAATACAGGCTTGTCAGGATCTGTGAGAATGTGTATGTCACTCTCCCCTTCTGAGCCAATAAGCTTCACTGTGACCTACAGGAGAGCACAACAAAGTGATGAAACACAACTGGGTTCACACATCTGTGATCTAGACTGG
>OMLM01008660.1:29664-39961 GCA_900302695.1 Helostoma temminkii
TATCAAAAGTTCCCAAACAAAAGAGATAAGGTTTAACAATCCTTTTATTGAAGAAGTTTGCCCATGACCATAATCTATCTTGTGCTGTTATTCCATGATGGTTTAACTCTGTCTGAATTAGAAAAAAAATAGAAATAATAATTTATATCTTATTTATTTTTCATCTGCCTCCCAAATACAATCTTTGTATTGTTTAATACTATTTGACAAAACATTTTAATTAGAATTTTATGACTTTGTATTTACCTCCCCCAGAGCTTTTGCTGTGTGTTAAAACTGATGCATTTGAGGTTTGTTTTATTTTGTGTAATGAGAAAACAAATATACAAACAAACAAAACAAGATAATCCAGCTGTAGTTAGTTCCAGCTAGAGTTTGTAAGATAATTGTGTATTCTTGCAAAAGAACTCTTTTGTGATCTACTCTCTTTTGAATGTTGTATCTTTAGCCAAGAGATTTAATGATTCATGAAAAAAAAAGTGTTATCATTGAACACCCAGCATGTAAAACATGTGGCAGGAGTTCTCAGACAGACTGATTTAATAATCACAATCCAAAAACACAATAAACTATAAAAAAAATAAAACAAAAAACTCACTTATGGCATTTTCCCCTTGGTCCCGTTTCCCCAGCCACCATGTGAAGTTGCCATTGTTTTTCTCTCTAGGGATATTGTTGAAATATTTTTTGATGGGCCTGTTCTTCGCCATCAGGAGCTCCCCTCCTCGGTTTTCACAGCTTTCCCTGGCTTGAGACCAGGTTTTTGAATCCTCAACAAACTCGAAGCAGACATTTTTAAAAACAAAATCACATATGGTAAGGTCATTGCCTTGACAGGGCTCAGACTTTTCAGGTAAAGATAGAAATCCAGCTGAAATCCACAAAAGCAGAGAGGCCCACGGTAACATGTCAATAGTTATTATAATGCACAGAGCTAAAGCAAGTAGTGATGCAGAAACTGCGGCTGGAACAGCAACTGAGCAAGGTCACTTCTGTCTGTCACATGGAAATTAGAAAGCTTCCTCAGAAAAACTCTGCATACGTTCTTAATGCATTAGGAAAATTACTGCAGAAACTCAAACAAGATGCAAAGTGAAGGAGTCGGTAAAGGTTACTCAAAATGAATTCATCTGCTACTGACCAAGGACAGGTTTGTATTGTATTTGTATTGCTACTACTTTTAAACAAAAACTATAATATTACCATGTATGTATCATAATGATAATCCCTTTTAATAATAATTCTCACATCACCCTAAATATTAACTGCCTGCACCTCTTCACAATGTTTTCAACTTAGTTAAAAGATTCAAAGGACAACACCCTGCCCCTCCTCCTGCGTCAGCCAGAGCGAGGATGCAAATATCGCGAGATGATGTACAGGAAGTGGAAACCACGTGTGTTTGTGTAACATGTTAGGAAATGCACTAACGCAATGACAGTAACTGAACTGCGTCCATGGCGGGACATCTGAAGGTAATTTCAGACACAGTCTCGTACTGTTTGTTTTGTAGGTTCAGATTTTTTTTTTGACGTTGTCACGAAACTTGATGTGACAGTTTGTTTTCCTGTTTGCTAGCTGCTAGCTAGCATGGAGCCGCGTTAAACCCCCAAACACTAACTTAGCCTTACTGTGCCTTTGCATATTAACGTTGTTACCATGGAAAGAGATAAAGGTCTTTACTTGACCTTTAAAAAAAGTGCGACTTTATCTTAAGAAAATGCACAATTATAAGGTTAGACTGTGTATATAGGAGTCAGCTGATTTTCAGACTTTACTAAAAGTCATTATTAACCTTAAAAAAAAAAAAAAATTACCTCTAACGATGGGTAGACAACGGGCCTAGATAAGTGTGTTTATATTTAGTTTCTCTGTAAACATTTTGTGTGTGTTTCTGTTCACTTTGAATGTTTTTCTGTCACTTCTGTGGCAATTTTTGTTGCAGCTTTGTGCTTCTTTCACTGGCATCTTTGCCATGTGATAGAGGGATCAGAGAAGCCCAGGGCCATAATCATAGGCAATGTCAAGATGCCTCTAACAATACTGAAGTGAAGTTGGACAGTGAAAAGCATTTGTCAGTAAAACGTTTGGGCATTAACATAAATAATCTTAAGATTAATTCAGATTTAACAGCCTAACAGTCTCAAAATCTTTATAACAAACAATGTTTATGTCTCTTTTAACTATCAGTGTTTGTTTTACTTACATCACCTGTGTATAATCTGATTGTGTATAGATTGCTGCACAGTGAAAACAAATGAGAGTGTGTGATTGGCAGGGGATATTGACTGAAATGTTTCTGTTGATCAGTGTCAACCGTGTTAATCAATAATCATTGTTCTATCTTACTGAGGTGTATTGCAAATCACAGTTTGATAAACATGTTTATATTACGCATGTGATATACTGAGGTCATGGAAAAACACATCTGTTCAAAAGAAAGTGACCGTTAATCCTCATTTAAAAGACAGAATTCACTATTATCATTTTTATTTGTTTAAGGACTTACATTTGTCAGCAACAACATGAACAGAAAATGCTTCTGGCCACAACTGTTGCTGGTGTCGCTTTATAAAAACACTGAATAATCTCATGTTATAATCAAAAAAGGCTCACTCATTATGACTGATTGATGTATTGTTGTGTGAATGTTTTTGTAACTTGTCTATCAACAGGAGAAGCTGAAAGATGCAGTAAAGGTCATCGGCTCAGGTAGTCTTCTGTTTGCTTCCTACCTCACTGTGGTTGGAGATGAGCATTTCTACTCCAACCAGCTGATGCCCCTGCTGCAGAGGATTGTGGGGCCAGAGACAGCTCATGTGTTGGCAGTGAAGATAATTGGTCTGGGTTTGGTTCCTCTGAACCGCTACAAGGACCCTGCATCTCTGGTAAGTATGTCTTCTTCTTAACGCACTGAAGCATCAGAATGATTATAGACTCTGGAAGACTGTTTTATGTTTCTACAGGAAGTGAATGTCCTGGGATTAAAGTTCAAAAACCCTGTTGGGATTGCTGCAGGCTTTGACAAGCATGGAGAAGCTATTGACGGCTTGTACAAAATGGGTTTTGGTTTTGTTGAAGTGGGAACAGTCACTCCTAAACCTCAGGATGGAAACCCCAAGCCACGTGTGTTTCGGCTCATCCCAGATCAGGCAATAATTAACAGGTACATTTTGATAAAGCTACACTATTGTCAATACTCCAGCTGAAACTCCAATGTTTTATTACTGTTAACTGATTGCAGGTCTGTTGGATGCTTCCCTTAAGTACTAGCAACTGAGTATATATTAGTAAAAATACAAATAGTAAAATGTTTTCTGATTATTTTATGATAAGAAAATATGTTTTCAATCTTAAAAGAACAAATGGTGTCATAAGTATTTGCATTAATGTGTTGCTTGGTGGGTTATAAACATGCTGGATTTACTAGCTTAATGTGCTTTTTATACATTAGGCTCACCACCCTACTTTTATGTGGGCGGTGGAGTTGTGCTGGAGTACATTATGTTAAGAGGTGTCCCTTACTATTTAAAATGAATAACGGGGCCAAAACATTAGAGACATCTCTTAACATAACATAGTCCAGTACGACTCCACCACCCACAATGACCTTAATAATGCACATGTAGTAAAATTATCACATTTCTGACAGTTTCAACTTAAAAACCTAAAAATTATAACTTTGTAAATGTAGAATTGATGGCAGAGCTGTTGTATATGATTGCATTAGGTTGTGATGCTATGCCTGATCTGTGTATACACCATAGTGTGACATCTCTCACACAGAAGCTGCAAAAGCTTAAATTGCTAAATATTTAAAAAATATATATTTTTAAGTATGTTGTTTAAAAGACATACTTTTCATTATTTTATTTGTATTTTAAGTTGTGCTCAAATTATGTGTGTGTGGGTGTCTAGATATGGTTTCAACAGCTGTGGTTTGTCAGAAATGCAGCAGAAGCTGAAGACCAGAGAAGAAACACAGCAAGAGCAAAGTCAAGGTTAGCAGACACTTCTTATATTATGATTTTACTGTATAATTTGATTGCAATTTCTACAGATTTCATTCAGTAATTTTGACCAAACCCTTTAATAGAAGCTGACACTCTATGCTTTAAGCATATGTTGATCTCTGTCCAAATATATATGGATTGTAACTCTAAATTTGCCCTGTTTTGTTTTGTCTATGCATTTAACATTTACTTGTTAGTTAATTTGTGATGACGAAGGCTAGAAATAAACATTATGTGGTTAAATACAATATCGTGCTCTACTTTGTCCCATTTTTATGATCTTGACCTGTCCTTGTCTCATCCAGACCTTTTTACAGCCCATTTAGCACATCAGCAGCCTTTGCCCCAGTTGAGTCATGGGACAGATGATGCAGGCTGTGTTTGTCTAAATTTCCTGTCCTTGTTTGTTTGTGTGTGTGTTTGTTTGTATATGTGTGTTTATAGCTGGCTTTCCCCTGGGCATCAACCTAGGAAAGAACAAACTGTCCCAGGACGCAGGGGCAGATTACTTGCAGGGGGTGAGAGTGCTGGGCCCACTGGCAGACTACCTGGTGGTCAACGTCAGCAGTCCTAATACACCGGGTCTGCGGAATCTGCAGGGGAAGGCTGAGCTCCACAAGCTCCTACAAAAGGTAGTATTCATAAATTATAGTTATTAGCCAAAATAAACTCAACAAAAAGTCATCATTTGACTATATTGCTCAGTCTCCCTCGTACAAAATCAAGGCTTAAATTATATAATTTATTTATTACAATTCACATTTTAAATTTAAAAAGCCACTACATGTTCTAAAAATATACATTATTTTACAGAAAATAGTATTCAGTCATAAGAGCAAACAATTTTATATGGAATACAACACCACATAAAATAGCCTGTCAAAGGAACATAAGTTCAAAAAATGTATAGAACCAAATTAGCACAACCAATCTGTATTATTGAAAACTATCAAACTCCCTACACCTTAAAAAAACCATATAAAGGTCCCCTATTATGCAAAATCCACTTTTAAAATCCAATTTTAATATAATTTACTACTTCATACTTCAATGTATCTAGACATACACCAACTGGGTTTTTCCTGTTTGGTAGAATCCATCCCCAGAGGTGGTTAAGGTTCTGAACACAAAATTTTAGCTAGAAACAAGGATCTGCACAGTTTTCCAGCATGAAAATGTACACACACATTCTGGGGGACACTTAAGACCCGTTTTTTAACCCCCAAAGGTTATGAGATATTTAGGGCTCAAATTATGAACCATGTGCAGAGGACCATGTGCAAACTTCTCTTTGTGGTTCAGTGTGTGCTCTACAACAATCAACATTCATTTTCATTCCCTGGTCCAAACCCCTAAAGTATTTGGCTTAAATATTACAAGGAAAAACAACACATCAACCATGAATCTGTTGCATTTTGCTTGAAAGATGAGTTTTTTTGATTACCAACATAGATTCCAGTTAATACTTGTAATTATCGTAGACATTGTAGTAACATTAATTAATGTACCCTTATTGTGAAGTGTTACCACTAACACAAGTTACTACAAGTTTTTCCTCTGTAAAGCCAGGAATTTTGTCTTCTGATCTCCAAAATAATCTGCAAACAAATTCATGATTTTACCATGTACATCACGTCCTCTCTGCCCTGTCACCTGGTACTCACATTCTCATGCTTTCTGCTCAGGTGTTGAAGGAGCGTGATGCCCTGAAGGGAGAACACAAACTTCCAGTCCTGGTGAAGATTGCTCCTGACCTCACCGCTCAGGACAAGCAAGACATTGCTGATGTTGTCACTGAGGTTTGAGCATATTTGTTCTAGTCATCTAATTTCCTGTTTGTGTATTTGATAACATTCTCAATTGTCAGATTTTTGTTCCATTAGAACCTATTTGAATTATTCTCCATCATTATGTCGTTATGTTTTATATCTACACATCTTCATATCTATATATGAGTTTTTGTAAATTTAATTCAGAAATGATTGTGTAATTTATAACGTGAGTCTAGTTTTTCTTATAGAGATTTGTCACCCTACTCTGGATAACAAAAATAAGAAAAAATAATTAGAAAGTTTACACTGTCTGCTGCCTGAGAGACACTGTACATGTTAAATCTGTAGCTTTCTGAATTGTTGTCATTTTTTGTCCCTACTAAATAATACAGATTTAGTACAAATAGAGAAACCAGAGGTTAAGATCAGGTTTTCTCGAAAGTGTTAGCGATGTCTTGAGTCTTCCATGTCACATGGTCTTATGTAAACAATATACGCAAGTTTATAGCCACCGTCATGTTTTAATGATTGCTGCGTTGCTGGCCAGGCAAATGAGACTGCAAAGCAGTTCAAGTAGTGCATGACTAAAATATATTAGTAGTAATAAATAATAGAATGATAGAAGAGAAAATAATAATAATCTTTGCACAGCAAGATTGCTTTAGTGCTTTAAAAGGTGAAAAACATTTCAGGGTTTCAATTAAATAAAATCAGACAAATAAAAGTGTGTTGAATGAAACCGAATAAAATACACTGATACAACATACTGCATTAGAAATTAAATAACATTATTATTTTTTTCCATAATGACTTAAAGTGTTTTCTGGTTCTGTAAGCTTGAGACCTTCTGACAAAGCTGTTAGTGTCTGTTATTATTAGATGATCCTTTTTGCTTCAGCGGGTTTCTAAATTTGTATTTTGCATTTGATTAAAAGAATAATATACTTGCTAGGCTAAGACCTTTATGTAAGATTATATATTTTTAGGATTAAGGTCACTTCTGATATTTTGTGCATTGTAATGTACTTAATATCTAAGTAACATCTCAGGTGACTGTTTTACCATCATTAATAATTAATCAAAACACAGTTAAACCAGAATTTTTCAGCTTTTTCTGCATTTTAAAGCTTCGGCTCTTCTCTTTCTCTTCCCTCTGGTATCTGCAACACTACTTTATAAAATGCAGAGCAGTGTTTTTGTGCTCACTGGTGCAAAGGGATGAACTTTAATGGAAGAGATGTTAAGGAGGGGAAAGAAAGAAAATATTTTAACAGCACTCTGTCTCTTTGCACCATACACTTCATATTAGAGGTGTGTGAAAGCCAGGTGATCTTTACTTATAGTCACTCACATACATCAGTTGTGCTTCTAAAAATGAAGTGACATATGTCACTTGCTTTCTATCCTCACCTCTGTGTATGTTCTGTGTTTACAGCTAGGTGTGGATGGTTTAATGGTGTCTAACACCACAGTGTCCAGGCCACAGACACTACAGGATCCACAGAAGTCTGAGGTTGGTGGTCTGAGTGGCCAGCCTCTCAAAGACCTCTCTACAAGGACTGTCAGAGAGATGTACAGTCTAACTAAAGGTACTTATTTATGTGTCTGAATTTTCTGTCCATATCTACTTACTTCAGTATCAAGATAGTACTATATACTGACGTTATCACAGGTAAAGTACCAATCATTGGAATTGGTGGTGTGGCCAGTGGCCAGGATGCTATGGATAAGATCCGTGCTGGTGCTTCCTTGGTTCAGCTCTACACTGCTTTGACCTATCAGGGTCCACCTTTGGTGACAAAGATAAAGCGAGAATTGGATCAACTTCTTAAGTGAGTATGACGTAAAAGAAATGTACCATGAAAGAAAATCCCCTGTCATTGTAGCTTAACCTAGAAGAATAAGGTCATTGATTTGCTAAAGTTTTGTTATTATTAACAAATCCCATAAGGAGACTCACTGGTGATGTCATCTGTGAATCCAGAACCTGTTTTAGCTTATTTGAGTAACTGTATTAAAAAAAGTCATCATTTAAATTCTCTGAAATGGATCTCTGTCAGACCGAGTCAGCTGTGCATGCACATAAAGTTTGCTCTTTTTGCACTAGCTCATGAACTTTTTGTGAAACATACAACCACTCAGTGGTAATGCTGATTTAAAAAAAATTAATTAATTAATTAATTTAAAAAATCATGTGACACAAGAAACATTTGTTTATTATGAGTTTATTGCTTCCAGTTACAACCACAACAGCGGTTGTTTTGAAAGTCACATGTAAGTGATATACACAATGCATAATGTTTACTTTCCTGTAAATTTCCTTTTATAGATCAGTTGCATCATCTCTGTGTTAAAAAAATGTCTCTGATTCTCAGCATAAATATTTCTAATTAACTTCCTCATGTATTTTCACAGAGAACAAGGTTTCAGCAGCATATCTGAAGCAGTTGGGGCAGACCACAGAGTCGACTCATAAGCAGATCCTGCTGAAACAGATGGTAAATGTTAACACAGACACTCTGGGTTGAAAAACACTTTTAGATGCCAACTCCTCCAACAAGGCAACATGATCAAATTAACTGCAACTGAGTATTAGTTTACTTGTACAACCATTCCACTTGATATCCAAGGTGCAAGATACAGTTAGGGTCAAACCATATTTTCAGTATTAGTACTGACATGTACTAAGTATCATTTATACCTTCAGTAATAATTATAAAATAAATCCTTGATGTTGCATTTACAATTTTAAAAGGCTGAGGTCTGTTTGCAATTTTGTGTGCATATTTCAAACATTTCCAGCCTAAACATTAAAGCATACCGTACAGAGAAATGTATACAAAATATTTACATGTGTATAAAAAAATCAGACATGAAATTATATTAATAAAATAGCATAACATTTGTTGCTATCCATCTTTATAAATTATGATGTAATACATTGAGATGTTGTATTATTCTTTGCTTAAAAATTCTGTAGAAATTAATGAAATGCCAGTTACAAAAACACCATAAAGACACATTGAAGATGATACTGCACAAAAATGCAATGAATTCAAATAAATTTTAACAAAACTATTGATTAATGAACAGACTAATGAATGACATATTCATTATCTACCTGAATGTTTTCAGAACAAATGCACTGGTACATTTTCCATATGGTCAAAGTCGAGTCAAATTGCCTGTTTGAAATCATCCTCTCTTTCTTGCATCAAAAAACCTTGAAGCTATAGTGAAAGAAACCTATCTTTGGGGAGATTACATTCATGCTATGGTTATTTTATCATTCTTTTATTGTTAAAAAGACTAACAGGCTGTGGAATGCAAAATGTACTGTGAGAGGAGGCCTGGAAAATGTGTTTGAATCTGAATGTTAAGTGCATTCTCCCTAGATTTCAGCAAACTCATTTTGTTCCTGTCAGTACGCGGAGAACGATGAATGAGTCACACTGACTGGAAAATATGCTTAAAGGTACAACTAAAATAAAAACAAACTAGGCTGTACTGATGAAATGCAGTTGTTTTTATTTTTAGCATTCCAAAAATGATTTTCCACAGTCTTTCTAAAGAAAAACATCTTCTGCATGAGCAGTGTAGTGAGTATTTACATTCAGAAAGATGATTTTGCCATGATTTTTCGGTAGCAGTAGAGAAAACCCTTCAGGTCCTCCTGCATCAGCTGAACACCCCACTCTCCTACTCTTATTAGCTGTGGGCAGTTTGGCATCATGGCTTCCCAGTGGTGCAGGCTGCTTCTTTTATTGTTATTCTTGTTTTTTTTGTCTTTACTCATTGTCACATTGAGATGCCTTTTCTAGCCTATCACAACCCCTCCTGCTAATCCCAGAATAGACGGCAGCAGTTGCTTGACATATCCATTGAAGGCAGCAGCACTGTGAGGATCAGCTGTGAACTGCCAAGCGCCTTCTTCTCTTTCTCCTGAGGCCAAGTTGAGACTGGCTTATTCCATATGTGTTGTCACAGTGAGGAGAGGTCTGGCTTCCATAAAAGTAAAACTTTGAAACTGAACACCACTTTCATCTCTCTCATATAACAGTGATCATGGGAGGAACCACTTATCTGTCTATGACATGCTTTGATAAATACATATATATATATTGTATCTAGCATTATGCATTAATTCACAAGGTCAATAGTGACGGTGTTACAATTCAATGATTAGAGGAAGTGTTTGCTTGACTGAAGAAAGAGGGAAACAAAAAAAAATAAACGGCAGCCAATGAGCGCAGAACATACACATTCTGTTTTGTAAAAGACCTGATAGCAAAGCATGTGACCAAAACAGTGCTAATGAAGAAAGGGGAAATGGACCAAGGTCAGTCTGTATTGCTTAATTAAACCACATCAGTGTGCTGGAGCTGCAAGTAATGAGCACTTTAAATTGATGAAACACATTTCTCCTTAATTTTAGTTTATAAAATTATTATATCTAGTTTGTAAAAGTAGTAGTAATAGTACACATTAATAATACTAATAGTAAAAAGTCTC
>OMLM01008660.1:39981-57469 GCA_900302695.1 Helostoma temminkii
GGGACAGATCCAGTAGACAGGGATCTGTTAAAAATTGTCAACAAACAGGGTGCAACCACTTCAAAAACTGTAAGTAAAAATTTAACTGGAATGACATCGACCGGGCTGGAAGACAGTTTCATATGTGAAACAATCTGAAGTAACTCAGGAAGGGACAGGGGAGGAAACTGACTTAAAATGCTTTCTCTAGGTGTGCGGAGGACAGTGGAACAAATGGCATTGGGGATGACAGAGGCTCTAATTGACTCTATTTTCTCATTAAAGTAGGATAAGAAACGTTCGCAGTCTGCATTACTTTCAGCTGGAACACAAGGAGGGGATGGATTTACCAGCTGGTCCACAGTCTGGAATAAAAATTTGGGATCATGTCGATGAGCAGCAATAAGGTCAGAGAAGTATTTCGCTCTGGCGCTTTTTACTGTAATAAAAAAAGCACTTTAAATGAGCACTTTAAATTGATGAAACACATTTCTCCTTAATTTTAGTTTATAAAATTATTATATCTAGTTTGTAAAAGTAGTAGTAATAGTACACATTAATAATACTAATAGTAAAAAGTCTCAAGAGCCTAAGAGAGATGCCTTTTCCTATCTTCAAACGGTTTTGTTTTCCAACAGAAAAATAAACCCCCCAAAAAAATTTGCTTGTAAGTGATAAGTTGTGAAATCAGTGAAAATTGAAATTACCAGATGTCTGACATATTTAACCATGCCAGTGGTGTGGAGTTTCTTAGTTATTTATTTACTTATTTTATGGATTTTGCCAGTGGGGTACTGCATGTTACGTAGGTCCCCTGGCTGGACTCAAACTTGGGACATTGCAGTTGTGTGGTACACATGATGGTCAAATACTTGTTTTGGCATTTAAACTATGGTGCAGTTTGTCATGGTGTGAAACGTGTATTTTTTTCTGCAAAGTGAATGAAGCACTAGTTAAAGTGCAGAAACAGTATTTGTCATTATAGATGGGTTTGAAGTGAAGACAAGGGAGGACAATGAGTCTTCTGGTCACAGTCATCAATCTTAAATTTAAGAGGTAAAGCAAAGTGAGATTAGTGGTCATTTGTCAACTTCAAGATCATGATTTGCAACTCGTCATAGAAATGGGGAAATGTCCTTAAATTAAGCATAAAAGAAGAAGAATACACTTTCAGCTTTGCAAAGATGTGTTCATATAGACTGAGTAGTGTATGCATTGGTTTCCTCGAGATACAACAAAACCGCAAGCCTGTATTACTGTTTGTGATTTTTATTTTTATTTATTTTTTGTTTTTCTAACAACCTTAACTGAGTTATGTAAACTCATATGAAACATAATGGTTGATGTTAGTAGGTGTAGATGAAGGATAGTGTATACAGCACCCCCACTGTTGGGACGTCTGCAAATCTAATCATTTAGATATGAATAAAACCCTTTGATTACTTCTTTTTTTTTTTTTTTTAAAGAAGCAGCTTCTGAAAAAGGCATGTTATAGCCTGTTATTGCTTAAAAGGCATTTTGTAAAGCACGAGACAAAAAGGTTTTGGATTTGAAATCTGAATAAATTTTTACTGTGAAGTGTCGATGGCACCATCGTTCTGTGGGTGAAACATCATAGTGAATTAAGACTTATAGTATTGTGAAATTCTCGTGAGGAAACCAGTCTTAGACTGCCAAAGATCTTAGCTCAATACACCGTCCTAACATACTGTGACTGAAAACACTGAGCAGCCATCAACACTGGCGCATGAGAACCTTGCAGAGGCCAGTGCCAAAGCTCTGACTTGAAGCCAGTGACGTCAGATGATACTCAACCAACCTGAGTGAGCCAAACACAAGGCAGAGAAAACCCAGAAGTCTCCAAAGGATACAGCTTAATCCACTTTGACTAAATAAGCTTTGCTACCAAACGTACATATTCTGTGCAGTGTTGGGATTAAATTATTATATAAAGATAAGTTCATAAACATCTAATGTAAATCCTGTGATAAGTAAAAACGGAATTACTAATAAAGGTTGCAAAAATGTTTATTTCACTTTACAAATCTTAGCAGATGCTTTTATCTCAAAGTGCATAAGTGCATTTAAGCCATTAAGAATTTTAAACATTTTCAGTTGCTGTGTGGAGAAAGTGTGACTCTGCATACAACTCCTCTATGAGAGGCAGATGCAACAGCTGTACCCTGCACTTCTGCAGGGTCTCAACAAGGCAAAGCAAAAGGTGAACATACATGGAACCATATAGTCGGTCTCTTTCTCATTACTGGCTCCAGATTTCCCACAGCACTAGACTAGCAAATTTATTTAAAAATTGTATATGCAATATAATTTTAATCATATATGAAGTGAGTCCAGGTGTTCAACAGATTCTGGTAAATTAAGAAATTTGTGAAACATATCAATGGACAATAAAGCTTGTGTCAACCAAACGTGTTTATGTAACTCGGAGTGCTGCAGGTGTTGTGTGAGGTGTTTGTTTGTCATAAGAAGAAGGAGGAGGAATGGCAGCTGTGCGCCTGTCGTGTCAGCTCAACCAAACAGGCAGAAACATTCTTTCTGAATCCTGATGTTATTTGAGCGTTTTTATTATTTGTAGTCAGGAATGAACATAGAAAGGTAAAGCTGGTTGTATGGTTTGTTATTTATGCAGGTAACATTTTTTACTGTGGTTTAAAGTATGCATGCAGTGTTGTTGAGAAGCACTCAAGAATTATGTATTTTGAATAAACATTGACCTGAACATGTATGCCAAATAATTTAGCAATAGATTATAGTGCCTATTAAAAATGTTACCAATGGATGGGAAATCAAACAGGTGTATTTATTTGTCCTGTGTTTAAACTGCTTTTACTCATGTGACCTTCAAAATTGTGTTGTTGTTTTTTTTTTTATATCTGTCAGTTGGCCTGATGTACTGGGTTACTTTTCATATGAATATACAATATAAAAAATTAATCCTGCGAAAGCAAGGTTTCAACGTTGCATCAACTTCAGCAATAGCATCTGACAGCATTTTAGCTTGTGCTCCATGTGATCTGCTAGAGCACAATTCTTTATGCATCCTTCTGCCTTTTTTTCCCTCACTTCCATTAGACTTTAAATTGCATATACTTTGTTAATTTCTGTCTGATTATACTTCTCTATTTTTGCTTGGTTATATAAAAAAGGATCCATCAAATAGACACTGTTTTTTGACATGACTGTCCCTAATCCTCGACAGTTTTGGAGGTTGATTATGGTAAAATTGGAGGAGTAATTTGCACAAGCTACTTGTGCAAGCCTCTTGGAAATGTTCTCTACTTGCTAATGTATGTGTCTATAGTGTATGAAAAAGCATGAAAGGTCCAGACAAAAAGAGCCCACTTTGGTGTCAGTTGTAACAAAAATATGGAAAGCCTGAGAAAGCCTTAACACTTGAACTAGCCTGAATGCTCCATGTCTGTATCACAGTGTGAGTGAAGTATACAGCACGGCATTTTTCTGCGGATGGCTGTTCTCAAAGGTTTTGAAGCCCCTGGCTATAGGAAGTCACAGGTGTGATGGAGGCAGACAGAGCCATAAACGACACACCACGCTGCCTAAACCGATTACTGTTGATGGGGGTGTGTGGGTAAATGAAATACAAAAGGGAGGGGAGAGATGCATCAATATAAATGTGTTAGAGGTGCTGTTTATATCAGTAGCATTCATTTTAATATATTTAATGTGTCACTTTGCTATGTAATATAGCAAAGTGACACATTAAATATATTCTATACATCATCATTAAAGGTAGGAAAAGGCTAAAACTTTGCTTTGAAACATTCTTAGTATCAATTCCGTTGCTTTATGTGCAATGACAATAAAGGAATTCAGTTCAATTCAATCCTAGATGAAAATGTAATAAAAAAGACACTTGATAACAAGAGATGAAAATGACAATGTGAGAGCCTCTTTTATAATATTTTTTTGTTTTATAGTCTGGTGCTCTGATAAATAAGAACTTTTTAATTGTAATTCATCCATGATAACAGCAGTTTGAGTTAAATATGCATCCTCCATTATGATTGAGAATTTAACCGGAGTTTAACCTTTAAAAACACAGCTAATCTACTGTGTATGTACACACTTTGATCAGATTTGATTTACAGCTGACAATCTCAATACTGTCCCCCTGTTTGTTTCAGATGTTGCCATATCAAGAAAAGGCGTGTGGTATATTTGTGATATACATAGCAGCAACTCACTATCTAAATATGATTTGTTTAAATATGTCTGTGTGAACCATTTACTTTGTAATAATGTACACAAGAAGCTTTATAGCAGACGCAGTATCTAAGCATAAGTGCAAAGGCCCCACTTTAGATGCTGCTCAGATAGTTTCACTGCTTATATTTATAGCAATGTCCTACACTTATTTGAGGTTTTATGTAACTCCCACTCCCCATAAACTAAGCAAACACCCAGTCACTATCAGCCTTGTTGTAAAGCCATATGGGACTTCAGCTCTCATTAGCCCAAGACAGCGTGAATTGTTGGCTGAAAGGCATCAGATATAACCATCACCCAACCCTAGAAGCACTGCAGAACAGTACTGTAGATGTTAACTCGTTTTTATACGTAAATTGCATATATATATATAGTATGTGTGCAAACTGTGTGGTAAGGAATAATCACCTCGTTCTTTTTTTTTTGTTGTTTGTTTTTACACTGAGTATGATTTAAGGACATACAGAAAAATATAAATAATTAGTAAGCAGGAATGCAATAGATATTATATTGCAGTGTTTATTAGTATTGATGACACATTTTTAAAACCTTGAATCTTTTAAATTTTGTATTGCAGGAAAACTGATTATTTGTAATAGCTGTTATAAAACCATCTTCAAAAATAGTAAAACCCTGTGATGAATATTACAGAGCCACCTCCCTTTTTGAGGACAGGGTGCAGTGACAAGACCACTCAAGTTGAGTGCAATAGTGAGTTTATTGAGGAGACTGAACTGTGTAGGTGTGTGTATTTATAGGTGACAACGTCAGCAGAGACTAAAGGTAGACCTGAGACCAGAACAGCTGTCTCTGTTGAGGCTCGGTGGAATCACAAGAGCCGCACTGTCATCATGTGTGACCTTAGTGAGGTGTGGAGCTGAGCAAAATGGACTGACAATGATGGGGTAGTGTTTCTGGACTCTCAGAGGAGCGTCTACTATTTTCTAGGGGATAGAAACATCCTATGATGGCATTGAAAGATACCCTGCATGGGAAGTGAATTAAACTCTACACTGGACTTCAGCAGTACAGTGATGAAATATATAATCTTTAAGATACATTTCAAAATGGGCCCGCGCTTATGGAACTCCTCAATCCCAGGAGACAAAACACAGAGTGCATCAACCTCGCAACCTACATTGTTAGATTTGGTTCCTTGACGTGGCTCAGCCTCACTAGCATGGAGGAGGTTTAGCTTTGAAAAGACTTGAATCTGCAAACTGTGTCGGAAATCAGTCACCATTAAGGATGGCCCGACAGCCGACTTGTTTCACCATCTGCCAGGTGGTTAGCAGCAGTGCTAACATTAGCCAGAAGCTGCTCTGGAGAAACACCAGCAGTTGCACCACCGTGTCTCTAGGTAGCAATTAATAAAGTATTAGTAAGACTGTGAAAATAAAATTTCGGACTTTATAGAATTTAGGACAATACGTTGCTAAATATCATCTGCATATTGATATTGTCAAAAGTAGTTAAAAGCAAATTTGCAGTTTGTTCTTTCTTTGTTCCAAAAACTCTTTTTGGGTGGATTCTCCACTGCACGTTTATATTTTCTATTGAATTTCAAGAACATCTTATGAAAGCCACTCCAGCAGTGTTTTATATGTCTTTTATATATGTAAGTTTTTGTTAAAGTTGAATGGTTGATTTACTCTTGACTTGAACAGATTTCCATCCATCTTGGCATCTCAATTTCAGTGCTTAAATGTTGTCATCCCATCATCCTTATGATGGGCAGTTTGGGTGTAGTCTATATGAGCACTGTTCCATACTCTTAGCAAACAGACATTAAGATGCGTTTTTTAAGGCTTAGAGCAGGTAGATGAAAGTATTTCCAGTTCCACTATTTCCACTATTATTTTGCTATTGCCCCTGTAGAGGCAGCACAACATTGATCCCAAACCTACCCCTCCCTGTCACCCCTCTCTGCCTTTGCCCTTTCCTCTGTCGTGCCAAAAACAGACACCAGCCACAGGTGGTCTCTGTGCTTTATTGGTTCTGACACACATCTCTTGCCTTAAGAGCTTAGAGAGACAATTAAAAATTCATTAGGACAATGAAATGAGAGGATAAAAAAGAGAGAGGGCAGACAACAATATATAACCTTGCTGGGGCTCCAAAGTGTTCTGACCTAACGTCTACAATGCTGATGGCATTATTGTGTATGTGTGCGTCTGTGTTGCTGTTTTGTAGAACAACTATAGAGATACAGAGTTGATCTAATATAGAAAACAAGGCTGCCCTGCTGTTACCCTGAACTTCTTATGACAGAGACATTTCTTTGTTTGCTTCTTTATTGTTTCAAGCCTTGGATTTCATTTTTATATTTATTTGTTTACAGTTCATTTTATATTTCTTTATACAAAAACTCTTCAAGACTGAGGTTGAGCAATATGACTTGAGCACACTGTCTGCAGACATTTGACCACATTTAAATGATTCTGACTAACAAATAACCACTGTCCATGTTGTGTTTGCTTACTTGCAAATTAGTGTTTACTTTTTGTCTATAGCTCATAAGTGAGTTAATTTGTATGTTCCCTTATGTGTCCTTCCTCCATTACAAATAACCTTTAATGTGATTTCACTCACTGAAGTACATTCAGTATGAACCATGGCTTTGCGAATGGTTAAAGTTACAAAACAGGAATGTAAGTTTGTCCCTGGAAAACTAATCCTTACATCTTCCTGTAAACCTGTTTGTCATGTGTGCAGATTTCATATTTAAATTCTGGTCTGGCTTGAAAACTGGTGCTATAGTCAGTTTGCTGTGTTGATGTGCCATTTTGCCATGGAATCACACACAGTTCTTTTAAAGTAGATCAGATTGCAACAGAAGCCTTGGTGATCTTTATCCTATTTTATATAATCTGAGGAATTTTGAGCTACTTCAGTTTAATTTAAGTAAACAAATTTGTTTAGCCATATTTTTTCATGAAACATATTTTCAAATTTACTTACATAGATTATTCTGTAGGTATCGTGTAGTTTTTTGCTAGTAGTTGCACTGTATAATGATGTTTTATCGAGTGTTTCCCTGTTTTGTTTGTGCTGAACATGAGTTTTCAGACCCTGCCACTGGTTTCGTGTCATTCTGCTGATTGACCACTGGTGGCAGTAATGGGCCAACAAATACAGTTAAAGCTGAAATCTAGTAAACATGAACTTAAACACTTGATGTGCTAGAGAAAACAAATGTTACTGAATATTTTAAACTATCAATATCAATATTTTGTGACTTGCAAGAAACCTTCATAAAACTTGGTTCTTCTTTAAGTTGAAAACATAATTTACTGGCTACATGTATCTGTTAGTTTGATATATAGGATTGATTTCTGGAACACGTGGTGCGTGCCATAGTGTTACAAAGTCAGATGCCTTAGACTTTGATTTGGGCCTAAACAGAGGAAAAATCACCACTTCCCATTGACCTTATTGTGACCTGCTGGTCATATAAGGATAGAGGGATGTACAGAGCATGTGCATATACACCCAACATATCAGTGTACAGAAAGTGATGAGGACTTTGAAGTGAATTCTTAAATTGATGAAGAGGTGTATAATGGTTCTGAAACCCAGACCAAAACAGTGTTACACACCTCTACAGCTTTTGTTGCAATCTTCCCTCCCCTTTCAACTTGCTGCCAGCGCATTTCCTGCATGTTAATACTGCCTGACACACCTACATTTGAGACAGTATCCTGGAAATTGGATATTTCCTGTGGTAAGAAAACTGATTATTCACCTTTGTGTGTCAGGTTTAGCCTAAGAAAATAACATGTTCATCACATCACTGTTGAGTGATGTGTAGCTGTCAGTCTCTCAAATTGCAAGATCACTCTCTAACAAAGTAACTATAAAATACAAGGTGTCTTGTTATGTCTCCAAATACACACACTGATCAAATTACAATTTGTGTCACTAGGCTTTGAGATCTTGTCTTTAGGGTTAAGCTGTATTATTTTAGATTCTGCAGTTTGCAGATGAGATGGCAGAGTATATCTCATTCTGCTTTTCCAAAAGATCCCCTCATGCTGGGTAACCAGGAATCCTGAGGTGTTACTGTAGCTTCGTCTTTTCCACATTACATAACATGGCAAATTTGATCCCAGTGGAATTGGGCCAATAATACTTCTGAGTAAATGGAGAAATACTGAAGTGGTTTTCCACCAGCTTGTGTAACTGTTGAGGCTCTGAATATTATAGCACTGGGCTGAGTGCATTGCACTGAACTCCATTAAAGTCACAGATGAAATGTTCCCAAACACATTTATTATTATGAAATGTGGACCAGTCACAATTGATGAATTATGTACTGATGTAATGATGCAACTCTTCACAGTGATTCAATATTAGTACAATAATAGTCCCTTTTACACACAGAAATAGTGCTGTAGATTTCAAACTTTTAATTTGTTTGTTGACCATTAAATTCCCTGATGTTTATTACTTGCACACATCACAGCACCCTTGATATAAAAAAAAAATGCTTCCATGAGCATGCACTAGATTGTCGAGCAGTAAGCTTTAAAGGCATAGTTTCACATATTTTTAATTTCACATTCTTACTGAGGCTAATATGAGAAGATTGACACCACTCTTGTTTGTGTGGTAAATGAACCTACAGCCAGAGGACAGTTAGCTCAGAATGGCACAGAGACTGAAAACAAAGGCAGCATCTGTCCAGAGATAGCAAAATCTGACTATTAGCACCCTTAAAACTCACCAATTAATACCTGATAAAAATCACAGTGTGAACAGCAATTTAGCATTGTAGAAGTTATATGCCACAATTTTTCTTGGTCAGTTGAGTTTTTGTGTGTACTAAACAAATGACACCTGTTGGTGTTAATAAGTGTTGTGTTGGTGTTATTTAACCTTTTTACATAGTCAGGTTCACTGTTTTTCATAGTTACTGATGTTGAGTGATGTTAATCTTCTTATTTAACTGTCAGCAAGAGAGCAAGCACATTTTCCAAAGTTTTGCACGATTCATTTCATTGGCACTTAATGGTGAACATGACAAAATGTTTTTTGTCTTTTAATATCATGCTCATTTGAACTATACGCATAATTTTAGAATCACAAAATACATTTGGAAACAATTTAGTACTGTTAACTGGATCACTGTATTGTTTCCATAACTAAGTCTGTGAAATATGGTATATGTACAATACAGAAGTACAAACAATACACAAAGCTGTCACACTGAAGACACAGGCTGACACAGTATGAAGGTCTGTATAATATAATTATAATGCTTTTTGTACTAAATCTATGTGTTTGGCATCCAATTCATTTAGTTAATACTTATTTAATAAATATACTGATTATACTTTAGACAGAAATAAGGCAAAAATATTATAAAATTACACAAATGAAATGAACATTGACGCATGATGGTACAATGCTAATGTCTCATACAGTAACTGAAAAAGTGCATTTCTGATACTTGAGGCAGATTGTTATCATAATAGATAAATTGTATGTAAGACCACAGTATCAAATATGAATTGTTCCTTTAATAAAGATATTTGTATTCCATATTATTCCATTGATGAGGCAGAAGCAAAACGTCTAAACACACAACCAACACTCCTTGGAAATGAATAGATGCCAACCATGGCATAGCCGCGGGAACATGTTGGGGGGATGCAGTGCTGTGCCCCCCGCACACTCAAAGTAATTCACCTTCCAGGTGTTAAACCAGTTTTAAACCAGCTCTAAAACAAACTGCTTTTTCACAAAACTTTTTCTGCTGGTGATTGCATGTCATCCAGCAACAGTGAACACAATAGCTGTGTGTGCAGCTCATGACCATGTGATTTTAGCTGTAGGTATAGCCCACAATTAATCAAGTGTGTTGAAATCACAGCATCATATTTTATAGTCATTAACTGTTGCTGCTTGATTGTTACACTGACACACGCGCTTATGGACAGAAATTCTGTGCACTGAACAGAACATATAAGCAGAGTGGAGCCTGCTGGTCTTAAAAAAACCCATCCGCTTGTGGTCATGTTCTGGCACCAGTGCGCTGGTCTGTGACACATGACCCCTATCAGAAATCAACATGATTATATGAAATGGCAATATAAAATCAAACAACCACAAAAATAAAATTAACATAAATATAAAGCATCTTCAGCCACTAAGCAGCAGGAGTGCGCCTTCCTGTGCTGCAGCACCCCCAGCACCCCTACTTCCCTATGAACCATGATTATTGTGGTTGCGAATAGAGACTGTGGAGATGGTGTAGGTTTGGCTCATGAAGTTAGTGAAAGGCCCAGCAAGCTTTAGAAGAAGGAGTTGATGATAGATGAAGGTAAGACAAGGAGACCAGGGCTGAGGATGTGTATTGCTGTGGCAGTGAAGTAGCTACAAAAATTTGTTAAAATAATGACCATTTTTCAGACCTTCAGCTTGTTGTGTTTGGTCCAGTCTTCAGTGTTTTGTAATGCAGTGCATAGATGTAGGTTTGTTTTTTTCAAATGTGAATGGAGATCAACAAAGAATAAAGAATAAAAATTGTATGTATGAATGATCTATTTTTCTTAATTTTTCTTAAACAAATTGATATTTTGAAACATGGACTTATTTCCTTTCATGCTGACAGTTGTATAATAAGATAAATACTAATCTTAGTGATTCATTGTAAATTTAAAACTTGAACTCTGATTAATTTGGCGTTAAGATTAATAACAGTTCTTACGCATTAGTTTTTGTGCAGACCAGACGAACAAATTTCAGAGGTGCTTGCTAGCAGTTTCCTGTTTTCAGTCTTTATGCTAAGCTAGGCTAACTGGCAGCTGGCTATAGCTTCATATTTATTGTGCAAACTTGACAGGGGCATTTAGAATATCTTATCGGCAAGAAGTGAATAAGCATGCTAAAAGATTTCAAACAGTTCCTTTAATGTCAAGCTCAAATCACAAAACATACACTTTGATTGTATGTTTCAATTTGATTAAGTCTTCTCGCTATGGGGAGGGGACTGGTCTCGTTGAAAGAGCAGGTTCACACCCTTCCTGAAACGGTGGTCTCTGACACTGTAGATAATGACATTACAGCAACTGTTTCCAGTCAGAATCCAAAAGGCAAAAAACGAAAAGTTACACCAGGTGTACCCCACCACGTTCCCCAGCACAAACACTGCGATGGGAGAGAAGGATGCTGTGAAGGCAAATGTTAGTATGCCAATTGTTTTGGCAGCTTTGATATCTGAAAAGGAAGGCCTGTGAGGGCACCCTCCTCCTCCCCCTCCATCACTCAGACTCCCCTCTGAGAGCAGTTTGCGTTTTTGGGTGTACCTTCGAATGCTAGTGAAGGACACAATGTTAACTGCTAATGTGCCACCAAGCAGCGTGAAGTCAAATGCGGGGAATAACAGCAAAATGTTGGCATCAGATGGTAGCTGGCCTCCAAACAGTAGTGGGGTGTAGTTACACATACGACTGCACTGATTATACTCCAAAGTGAAGTTACTGCTGAAGATTAGCGGTGCAAGGGCCAGCAAAAAGCTGGCAGTCCAGGAGAGCATGATGAAGAACAGAGTTCGTCTCCGGGTCACCAGAGCATCCTTGTGGAGTGGCCGTAGGATGGCTACACTACGTTCTAAAGTCATAAGGAAGATGGTGCTGATGGAGACAAAAGTGCATCCAGCAAACACGGGACCAATCAACATGCAAGGCTGCCAAGGCCTCACCAGTCCACCTAGGGAGGAGGAGGAAGCTGGAGAACTAGAGCTACCCTGGAACCAGACAGGGGGAGTGCTGGTCACCATCAGAGAAATTTCAGTGTAGACAGAGAAAGGGACCACAAGGACACCAACCATCATGTCTGCTATGGCCAGAGACACTGTCGGAAATAGACAAGAAGAAGAGAGTTAAAATGATGCATTAAAGTTGGTTTTGGGTTAAAACTTCCACCTTTTTAATATATTACCAGTGAAAACATTTAACATATTCTTCTGTGTATAATCTACTAAGTCTTTCAACACTGAAGAATGTTTGAAATAATTTTCCCATATGAAGCATTTCTACTACAAGCACTACATGGCACAAGGTTACACAGCAGTTACCTTTCAAGTATCCCTGTGGTGTTCTCGACTGCCTTGTTTGCACAAAGACAGTAAGTGTGACCACATTTCCAACTACAATGGCAAAGGCCAGGGTCACCATGAACACCACTGCCAAGGTGCGATTGAGAATCCCACAGCAACAGACGGTGCAAAGAGGGGCCAATGATTGGCCAGGTTCAGTTCCTGCCTGAGCAGCAGTCAGATTAAATGGACCATCTGTGGTTACCAGCAAAACAGCTGTACTTCCTGGAACAGTGACGTTGGGAAGCAGAGCAGTCATGGCCCAGGATAGAGTTGTTTATCCTTGTGACTTCTAAGTGAAAGGACTGCTCAAGAAACCATGTCCTGGGCTGAATAACTATCCTGTTGAAACATTGAAATACATATATTATAATAATCTGTACAAACTAATGAAATGTAGCAAACATTTATATAATTAACTGTGGAACAACACTGTCTTTTAAAAGCAAATCAGTCTCACCAATAAAACAAACCATGTGTAAAACACATCTAAGAAAATTAAAACATTGTATCATTGCTTCATCAATCATTTCACCAGTTGAATTTTCTATTTTTAATAAAATGCATAATGCTAGACAGAGCAGCTTGCTGTGTAGGGGACTGCATAGGCACAGATCAGTCAGACCCCTGTCAACCACAGCATAAGACTCAGCTGGTGGTTTTAGTGTTTTGGCTGATGGGTTTGTGTTAATTAACAACTTCTTTTTATTATGCAAATACATAGAAAACATAAATAATCCAATTAAATTCTTTTTTTAAAATGCATGGTATGCACCACACTGAAAATCCCGAGAAAGCAGAGGAGAGAGTTGTCTGAGGAGATCAGAAAGAAAATTATAGGCAAGCATAATAAAGTTAAAGGCTATAAGACCATTTCCAAGCAGTTTATTCTCTCTGGGACTATAGTTTTCAAATATTATTAAGATGTTTAGGGTCCACAGAACAGTAGTGAACCACTCTGAATGTTATTTTAAAAGGCAAATTGACCCCCCAGTTTGAATAGAGGGACAGTACAATAGAAAGTGCCACAGACCACTACCACAGAGATACAAGCTGAGTGGGCCAACCTACCTGTTGGAAGGAGCAGATACCTTAGTTAGAGCTACATAAAATGCTTGTTCACAGTAATTGCCTCTAACAGTTGTGCAACAAAACATTTTGTTATGGGTACCATTGTTTTTGTTTGTACCATTTTTATTTGCTGTAGTATTAGAAATATTCTGTCAAAATGTGATTTTTATTTAATTAATTTCTTATATTTTTTTGTCAATTCCAAGGTATTCAGGAAATTGTTGGTTGTTATTTCTTGTGGTATAAGACTAACACCCTTGTATGTGTCTGTAAATACACTGTGGTGCATGTTTTTAATTCTGAGGCGTATAGGAATATTCTCTCTGCTCACATTCAGCCAAATGCTACAAAACTGATAGGACAGCGCTTCATAGTGCAGATGGATAATTGCCCTAAATAATTGTGAAAGCCACTCAAGACTTTTTGAAGGCAAAGAAATGAAAGATTCTGCAATGCCCATCTCGCTAATTGTTTTTTTTTTCCCCAAATACATTGTGGGGATGTATAAAGACAAAATCATAAAAATCCCAAATACTGGACCTAACTGTACAAGGTGGGGAGTGTTTAATGTCAAACCAAAATATGTACTGTGCTTTTTTTTTTTTTTTTTAACCTTTTGTCTCTGGTTACATGCTGTTCTTGTACTCTAACGCTGCTGGAAGCACCTCGATGATGTCAGTACCTATGCAGAAACTTTAAATTCAGTACCAAATGTCTCCCTCAGCTGACAACTCAATACATGCTTCCTTCAATCATATATGCTGTTCGCAGGGCTGAAGAGCTGGAAGGTACACACAACCAAGAAATTAAAGGGTAACAGGAATGGACCTATTCGGACCAGGGCAAAACCAAACCGCATCTCGTGTTTACATTGGCTTAGGGTGTAGCATCACAGTTGGTAAAACATTGCAACTGGCAAATGTATGTTAATTGTTACCAGCAGTGAATTAGCCTCATTTTAATGAGAAGGTCTTGAGAAGCACATAAAAAGACACTTGAGGTTGTTTGTGGCAGCCAGCATATTGTTCAGGATGTAATTAAGACTCAGAGGAATACATATGAAAGCACCACAAAGCTTGTTTGCCCTAACAACTTCCTCACATATGGTCGGTTAGTTTGAACATAAATACCAACCTTCCTACCACAAATTAAACTAGATTACGCTCAAAAACATATATATAGGTACTGTTTCAAGGTAACATTGATATATGGTAGCGAGACAAGGCTTCTCTGTAATGTTCAAATGCAGGACTAACAGCACAGAACATTAAATAGCTACATAAAGCTGGAATCCATTATACATTATGCTTTTTGATTCAAATTTGCTCGAGTGTGGATGTATGATGGTAAACTGGTAAACTGACAATTAAAAAATGAAAAAGAAAAAAAAATTACTCTAAATTAATCATTCATACATTTTACAATACATAGGTGCACAATTGACAGCAATCCCAGCGTGTAGTATGTGTGGTAAGGTTTTTATCACTGTGTCAGTGAAGATTCATCCAGTTTAAGGTACCTGGAAACTGAGCCATGATAATTGACTTGTTTCTTTTTAGGTCAAAAGATCTCACTACTCATCTATGTGGCTTTTTCAGTCTGAGGAAAATTGGTTGGGGGACCTCATTTATCTTCCAGGGTGGTTTCACTTCTCACATGGCCTGAATAGGCTCATTAGGTGGATAATGGAAGGGGGTTTGTGACTACATGTAATAGTTACACCTCTTATAACCCTACCCCCATTAAAGTGAGTCAATTACCTGTGTAACTACCTTGTCTGGTGAATGTGTGAAGTGGTCTTGATTTTCCTATGCTTCAAAGAAAGGGCAGCATTGGAGTCAGATTATATCAAGTGGAAAAACCTCCTTCAGGTCTTAACTATGGTGAAAATGTGGATTTTGTGCTCATTTTTTGTTAGGCTTGTCCAACTGGCTGTGGCATTCAACCAAAAGTGCATAAAGTACACAAATTCAATAAGTAAAAGTGTAAGTATTTGCCTAGAAAAACACTTCAGTAAAGGGAGAAGTACCCATTATTTTTAGACTCAAGTAAAAGTACTAAAACACATACAAATCTAAAATGTAAAGTATTTTTTTGTTATTCTAATAAAACAGTGTTTTTTTTAACAATGTTAAATTTGATGCTGTTGATAAAATACATGTAGAAGTCTAGTCCAGATTTGTTTCACAAATTCTCAAGGGTGAAAATGATGGTAAAACTGTGTCATTACCTACAGACTGTGGAGCAAAAACAGCAGTCAGAAAAGGTGGGGCAGATTTTACTAGTTCACAATACCTTTTGTAAGAAATTGCTAAATATAACTAGTAACTAAAGCTGTTAAAATAAATGTAATGGAGTAAAAGTACAATACTTTCATGATATTATATGATTTGTAGTGGAGTAAAAGTATCATAAAAGGGAAATACCCCAGCAGAATAAAAGTACTTTATACTTAAGTACAGTACTTGAGTAAATGTACTTACTGGCTCTGCATTCAATCTTATTCCTTCACAGTAATTTATAAATTATACATTTACTTTCCAAAAATGGGTTTGTAAATGCCCTAATATCTGGTCAGATGAGGAAATGTTCAGTACAGTCTGGCATCACAGTGAAAAAAGCACTTTACAACAATAACAAGATGTCATAGCATCCTCGTTTTATATGTAACAAGGATAGCCTTAAGCTCAAAAGTCCATCTAGAGCTTTTAACCACACCAATCAGTCATCCATTAAAAACTTTGTTGTAGTTTAAACATGCAGAAAATTATAGATTAAGTGTTGAAGCGTTTCTTGCCACCAGGTTACTCAGTAGTTCAAGTTTCCTTATGCTGTTTCACCTCTGGTCCTAATTTTCCTATGAGTCCCTATAAATTAAGTTTATATATTTCTAAGTTGTTTTTACAATTATATTGTGCTGACAAATGCAATTGGTTATTTTCATTAACCCCTCCCCCAAATAATGTATTTGCTGTTGCAAAGTGTGTGTTTCTAACTCATGTACCACATTCCTCATCCTCCCAGGGAACTCTAGTTTCAGTATTTCAGCATCCAGCTTGACCTTTTTTCATGTCTTGGTGTTTTTTCAATGAACATACAGCAACAGTTCCAGTTGGCTGTATTTCTATGTCACATGAGGGCTGAGAATGCAAGGTCTGATTGCCTGATTGAATCTATTGTTGGTATCTTCTATAGTTTTGCTGTATACTGATGGCTTGGTGTTTACTGTACTTGGTCATCATACTAGCATTCAGAGCAGACAGCAGGCTCTGCTTCCTGTATTATTGCACTGTACATGGGAATATACTCCAACCAGGCATAACATATCATACTGGAGTACATTAAAAGGTCTCTCTAATGTTTTGGCCTCCCTATTTACATTAATGAGGGGTCCAAAACCTCTTAACACAAGGTACTTCAGTACGACTCCACCGCCCACAGATATACCTTATTAATGCACATTTACAATTATCACATTTCTTACAGTTTCAACTTAAAAACTGAAAAATTATAACTTTGTAAATGTAGGATACATGGCAGAGCTGTTGCATTGGATAGCATTAAATTGTACAGGTGGTCCTAATGTTATGCCTGATCGGTGTACATTGGATGGTTCTTTGGAGAACAGGGCATATACCCTTTTAGTCTCAAACTCTTTAGTACAGTAAATCTCCTTTGCCTGCTTGTCACTGCTTTGAGCCTTTGTTTAGCAGTCAACTGTCCTAAGTAGTCTGCTGCAAACACACAGCTAGCTAATGTTAGCTAAGGCACTTAGAGGATTCCAAGCTAAACACTATTCCTCTTAACATTCATCTTTTAGACATTTAGACATGTAAGAATGTAATCCCATCTGCAGAGTTATCTTCTGTTTTCCTTTTTGGTGAATGGGAGAAAATCCATTTGCCTTGGTATTCACAGCTCTGACTCACCTACAGCAACAATAACACAATTTCATGACATCAAGCGATCAAGGTCAAGTACGTAGCATTTACACCATGAAATTATCTTGTGAAGACAAATAGTTGGGAGGGAGAAGCAAGATATTTTGACGTCAAATTTTTTTTTTTTTCAAATTATGGGGATATAAAA
>OMLM01008660.1:57489-80151 GCA_900302695.1 Helostoma temminkii
TGATTTACAGGCGTGCACACATGCATGTTTAACATGATGGATGGTATTTTCAACAGCTTTAGGGAATCGTGTCATGAGACAACAATTCCTTTTAATTTGTGTGATGGTGACTGCGGTAAAACAAAAGTGTATTTTTAGGAAGACTGAGGATGAACCTCATTAAGGGGCTTTTTCCCTTTGCCTTAAGTGAAGATGACAGGCGGAAGTCCTCCCTGTGGCAAGACCACAGGCATAGTGAGACAAGCAGCTGATGGCAAAGACAGTGCATGAATGTGCACACACACAAACACAGTATGTGGTTCTTCCGTTAGACATACAAACCCAGCATCTTCACATCTTCAGAGAAATACCAGTGTTATGAGTAAAATGACACAGTACACAGTAAAACATGTTCTACCTCTACATGTTGAAATATGTACTGAAGAAAAGAAGGCTGATCATTTTGTGTTGGCTTTTGTAAATTGTCTCAAGATACAAAAAAAAACTTTAGTGTTAATTTTTCAGTAGTGTAAATTGCCTCAGAGCTATACATTTACTAACCTATATTTTTATATATGATGTTCTGCAGTTATAAGGACCCTTTCTCTAGAATTTCTAATTGGATTAATTAACTATTAATGTTGGGCATCAGAGATAACAATGTATTTCTATTGTTTCTTACAATGAATATTCAGATATGTGTGCTGTGTCTTTGTGTTCAGATTTGACAGCTATGATAAGAAGGTATAAATATAATATAGATTTTGGCAGAATTTAGATTTGATCTTTTGAACCTATGAGGAAGTTTTGATCATATTATAACAAGTCATCAAGGTTTAGATAATTAGTTTCCCTGTCATAGGATTTAAAAGAGAATCTCTACTGTTGTGTGTGCAGTCATCCTAGAATCCAGCTGGGGTCCAGGTAGCATTTTGAGGTTTTATGATTAAATGTGAATGTGTTAAAAAAAAAAAGGTGTCGCAATGGTTTTGCATCAACTCATCTAATTTCAGAGTCACCCTCAGTTTGAAGGCTATGTATGGGTGGCAATACGACTTGTGATTTTAGCACACAACCGGCTGAGTGGAAGAAATTAAATGCAGATAAGAGCAGCCACATTACGTATTTTCATAAACTAATAATAGCAGCACCTTCAATCTAATTTCAGTAGGGCGTTTTCAATAATCCATTTATTTATGAGAGAGATTGTTGGTGAATCTGAAATGAGTACTAAACAATAAAATAAAGACAAAAATCTATAGTAATGCTAGGCTGTAGATGGAATAGATTGAAAGGCTTTAGCAATTCATCTGGTGATCATGAATGTCTGTACCAGATTTTATAGCAAACAATCTAATATGTCATGAGAAATCAATTTAAAAAAAACTCACCACAAGTTGGCTTGAGAGAAAAAGTTAAAGAATGAATGTCATCATTAGAGTACATAATTTTGGAACCACAAATGCTTATAGAACTGGGCCAATGCATGAAGTAGATGAGTTATTCTTCTGAACATGTGAAAACCTCAAAGGTTAGCATAAATTATTAGTAGCTGTCAAGATATGGCTATACAGTTATAAAAGAAAAGTCAGGGATCCCCAAAGTTGTCAGATTCATCCACTTGGAAATCATCACCTTTGTAATGTGTATAAAATGTGATGGCAGTCCGTCCTGTTGTTGTCAGTATATTCTTGTCTAGAGTGGTGGACTGGTCAGGGTTCTCAGGCCAGGTCTCCCGATGCGCTGAAGGGTCATGTGCAGTAATATTGGACAGGCTGGCTCAGAGCCACCTGAGGCCAACTGCCACAACACATGAGCAGAAAGACAACTTTCCCTTCACTTTCCATTGTGTTTGTCTGAGAAGTGCACAAGCAACACATTCATCCACACACAGACAGAAACACATAACCAGTGTTACTCTCTTGCTGTTTTTATTTTTACCTTTGTTAATGTCTCACTTACATCTATCATTATATTACACATGGGCATGTCAGTTAATTGTGTGACATTTTGTCTGTCAACTTAACCTAATGCTGAAGCTTTTGTACCTAAGCCCAACCCAGATGTCTTTGTGCCTAAAGTCAGTCAAACCATGATGTTTCCACCCTGTAACCGATTTTTCATGAGAGGTTTGACAGGCAGCTGCAATCATTCCCGTGGCGTCAAGGAGTGACGCACCTGGTTCATCAAATAGTGGTGTCAAAGGGTACTTTTTGCCTCTGTACTGAGAAGCCAAGTGGAAAAGGTTATTATGTTGCATTGTGGGATGGGCTGTAATGTATTACTGTGTGAGCATGTGTGTATAAATTTCTGCCTTTGTGTGCATGTGCACTCTCCATTCTATCAGTCTAAATGACCTGCTGCTAATGGACGTCACACCTACCTCACTTTACAGTCAATAGTTGCTGCATGTCTGAACAATCAGACACCAAGGAGGGATCCACCTCACAGTTTTGTTACGAAGGTCTTTCGGAGGCTGATATTTATTTTAATAGAAAGTATGTTCATGGAATCTTGTATGTAGTAAATGTAACAAAGGCATTATTCCCAGAATGGGAAAGCTTATAGAACAAAACTTCATTTTGCTGATATTGTTAAATCTTGGTTGGAAAAACTCTTCCCACTGAGGAGCCTCCCTGGTGTACTAAAACATAAAAACTGCAATAATTGTAGTGCATTGCAGTTTGTCTGTTGAGGAAGGATTCCTACTATTAGATAAGATAAATATTTTGATGCAGTGTACTAATAATTAGATTAACATCTCAATAATTTAGAAACATTTTACTCCAAAAATTAATAATATTTGTTTGCTTTTAAAATGTCACACATTATAGTTACATATTTATATTTGTTATTTTTACTGTCCTATGATATCACCCATACACCCACAAACAAATACCAACCAAAAAAAATGTTAAAAAGATGGGGTGATCTTACCGACATTTCCACTGTTATGGGTCATAGAGCAGTTGATGACAGGATAACAATCCAGTATTAAAACACTGACTTAGGCGAAGTAAAATCCAGTTAAAAATCCTCCAGTGGAGAAGAGAGTGGAGCTGTAGTCCTCTCATCATTCATCTTCCTAAGAAACACATATTAAATGCATAGGCTCTCACACACTCCAGCTCTCTGTCCCTGTGATTCAGCCTCTCTCCGCTCCCTCCTCCTCTCTCATTCTGTGGAGCGCTCAACCTCCAGTCCCCACTTAACTGCCCCCCCTCCTCTCGCATCCCTTCACCCTCTGCATGGCTTGCAGTCCTTTTTACATGCACAAACGCTTCCACAAGAGCTTCAAGGTAAAAAGTCCTCAGCAGCATCTTTTACTCTCCTCTGCCATTCCTTTCTGACGTGCCTCCCCATTTCCTCTCATCTTCTCTCCTTTGTTCTTCACCACTCCAAACATCTCTCATTTCTTTTCCTACAGCTTCCAACACTGTTGACATTTAACTTTCAGTCCACACTTCTTTATATTCTTTGTCTTCAAGCTTACTATAGTACCCGTTTCTTTTCTTTTCTTTCAGTCCTTGTACCTTTCATTCATTCAAACTGCTGACAGTGTTCTCATTTCTGTGTTTTGTATGCTGTAAGCGAGAGGCAGAATGGAAGAGAGAGACAGAAATGGAAGGAGAGCCTGAGAGAGATACAACATTGTACTAATGAGAGATGACACTGTTACAGTATGAGAGGGGGTAAAATGCATCCATAATCTCTTGGGCATTTGTTGAGCTTTGCACTCTATGGACCATGTACAACAGGCTTTGATCATGTCTGGCACATAGGTCACATCCCATCCTCTTTATTGCCCTGCGGGAAGCAGAGACTGCAGCATTCAAGTGAGAACCCTGCTCTCAGATATCATATATAAATGGCAAATAACACATTGCAGCACACATCAGTGAATTGCTTTTGCCTTGAAATATACTTGATCTCCCTGAGCTTGTCTCAGGCCAACACCGAAGGTCACATTGTCATTTGTTGTACATGATGTATGTAGTAAATGCTGAAGAGATGTTGATGAGGCCATACTGAAGAACTGAAATGCACATGATGAGCAGCATGGTTTAGTATTGGGTCATATCATATGTCTATGACCTGGTTTCTGGTTGACTACATACTCTTGCAATGCTACATCATGGTCAGATAAACCCAAATATATCCTGCTGACAATAAATGAAAAACAATATGGCAGGAGTCATCGTGTGAATAATATAATCTGCCTTTTCCTGAATTCATTCTCTCTGAAGTGACTGTGACTGTTTCATTTACAACATGGATTTAGTTTTCTCCATGAAATAATTTCTACAAGGCTTTAGTCTGCAGTAAAAGTGTCTTATTCAGCTACTCAGTCTTTTGGTCGTGGTTACTTCTCTTTGGTGTTAGACCTTCACTATGCAGAAAGATACGTTCACAGTTCTCCCAATCTAAAAGTTAACATCTAAAAGTAAAGAACATATGAAGCAGATCTGCAAACAAGATTTTAACTAGTTTGTAAGCCAGTGCTAATGTAATGTGGACATGTCAAGCTTGCACTGTACAATAAAAACAATTCCATATTTATAGATTCTGGCTGTGAGAGGAGGTAAAGATGTATTTCAAACATGCCTGGAGGGGAACTTTAAATCCTGCTTTTAGATAAACAATACTTCAGGCTCTACAGCCATAGTAATCATTTTACTGTAAGGGTCAGCATGCTAACATCTTTAGTTGCTGTTATGTTTGTCCATATTACTTTAGAATTTTTGCATGCTAACAGGTGCTAGTCAGAGCTAAACACAGGTACAGCTTAGTTTTTCAGGGATTTGATTATAAAGAATTAAACAAATATGATTTAGAATGGGACTGTTCACAAAAGAGCAGAGAGCAGAGCAGAGCAGATCACCACATCTATTACAATTCATCCTGAGGGAAATGTGAAAAATTCACGACAATCCATCCAGTAGTTGTAGCGACATTTCACTCAAAACCACAAGTCAGCCTTGTGGTAGTGCAACATGAAAAGTCATGGGGTTGCCAGCTTCTCCTGTGGGGAATATGAATGGGAGCACAATCACAGAGCAGATTTTGAAAGGTTTCTCAGTGTAACTGGAAACTGGAAGTGCTGTTGTATATGTCAGATAATCACTGTAGTAACACTATGTTAGCTGATCCTCTGGACAACATGGGCGTCGTTTTCTTAACTTTCGTCTATCTGATAGTTTTGATAAAAGTAGTGATTTAAAGTAGTTGGGACAAGCTAATATAAAAATCTATTAAACACATTTTACTACGTTCTGTGTTATCTGTACCCATTAATAAAATATTTTTAAATATATTATTTGGTGACTGTTCCAACATAGAGGATGAAACAATGACTGAAGTGCTCCCTCAAAGCATCCTAACTGAGCAGCTTCCGTGTCTGATCCAGTTAAGAGTGCACAAACACTGCTGCAATAAAAAGGTTTCATTTGAAATTAGTTTGGGATTTATTTCTGGATTTTTGCCTCCTATTTGGTTCCTGATTAAAGCTGAAGGATTTTAAGAACTCATGTTAACTCATGTTAACATTTTCCAATGGCAAACTTCACAGTATTAAGCTGTACTATAGCAAAGATGAACAAGGAAATGGTAACTCAACACTGTAGCTTGTACGTACTGCACTTTATGGTAACACTTCATATTGATGGTTGTTGATGTTAAACTGTTGTGTTTTACCTTTGACATTTTCAAACATTGATTAATCAAGGCAGGTGGCTCCTAAATTAACTATCATGTCATCACAAACGTCTCTGTGATCTCTTGTAAATACCCAAAGCAGCAACCCTGGACTTTCCCCACCATATTACAAATCAAACTTACAGCCACTAGTGCCAGCATTGTTAACTATTTGCTGCCAGGCATAGAGTGTATAGACAATATGTCCCTTTCTGCAATAACAAATTAACCAGCTCAGTGTTCTAATATTTACATTTTTGTACATTTTTGTTTGCTTGTAGCAAACTTTGATGTCAAAATTTTGCAAACAGATGTTTGTGAGTGTCTTGCTTTTCAAAATTATGAAATACACTGACTTGTGAAATAGATTTACTTTGTAAAACCTCCAGTCCTAATACAACCAACACAGGATCCGCAATTGAGTAAAACAGTTAAAAATGGATCAGTGATGAGTGATCATTCATATAAATTAAAACACAAAGCAGGATAAGTCACATGATCAGACTCTCAATCATAAGAAATTTATGAAATTGTACAGATTGAGCGGAATGCCCTTTATCACACAACCTGTACTGAGTGTACCACACTTTTTACCGTAGATAAATGTTCTGAACCCAGGCAGTGGGAAGGCTCCCAAATATTGCAAAGTGAGATTTCACAACTGTTTATTTCAGAATCTGGCAATCACCATTTTGATGCAGACCAGAAATTTCCAGGGCAGAGGTTTTGTCTCTCAGTGGATATAAATACTCTTTCCTCCAAAATGCACAATATGCTCAAGAAGAGAGATTATAACCACCAGTGCAGACGATGAATATCATCAACAACATGTGGTAAGTTAATATAGTATTTTATTTGGTTCTTTTTTAATATTGTTGTAATTTTGCACCTCTGTAAATACATCTGAATATAACACATTCAGTGTTGGATCACTGTGATTCTGTTGTTATTTGAAGGTATTCTTTGACCGTGCTCCTCATATTTGCTTGGGCATGCCTAGCACATGTGTCTCACACCGAAGAAACGAAGAAAGCCTCTGTATCAGGTAACACACATTAACATGCAAACACAAATATATACGGTCATAAACAGGATGCCTTAAATCCAGATTTATTTCATCACATTTATCATCAGTATTGTACATGCAGTCACGTTAAGTATCCAAGTGTTTTATAATTTAATGGAAAGGCTGCAAACTCTGCTCATAAATATACATGCTACACACTTTCTTTTCCTCATCACAGTTTTTTTTATGGAAGTAGATTTTAAAGCTTGGTCTGTGTCCTGACATTCTAGTTGTGTACTTTTCTAAACTATGTCTAGACACATACCAAGAAAATCAAGCAGGGAATCCCACAGAAAATAAAGCATGTCTGTACCAACCTGGCAAACACGACAATTTATAAAATAGGTGTCGATAAACTACAGTATTTTAATAAAAAAAAAAAAAAAATAGTGGTTGGACAGACAGAACAGCAGACAACAACAATCCTTTACCTTTCTAACTAAATTAATATAGGTTTTTTTATTTATAGAGTCACATCCCATACAGCTGGACACTCATTTGCAGTCTTAATATAGCTCCACATTCGCCCAGGGTGATTGCTCTGGAGATCCAGAGAACAGCCTTATAGTTCAGGTCACATTCCAGGGATGAGCAATGCAAACTTCAGCTCTCTGAAACGTCTCATTCACACCGGTACTTTACAGCTGCTCACAGCTGTCCCCTGCATAAAATAATCCTGGCTTTCCCAGGGAATCTAAGGGATATGCTATCATTATTGTTCATTTGGCTGTGAAGCTTCAGTTTCACAGCAACACAACAATAAACCAAGCAATCTCAAGTCCAGAATGAGATGTGACTAAACTAGACTGGAGCCATGCTGAGAAATGTTTTCATACAAGAAGGATATTTATTTTCTGTGAAAAGATGAACATAATGAAATGTGGAAGACAGTAAATGTAGCACAACTACCGAATCCACTTTATATTCATGCAGTTGTTGTAATGCATCAAACTAATTAGTCACTCATTTACTTAATTGCACTCAAGCTATTGTCTGTCGCTTTAATTGAACAAGACATTGGAAATCACTCATGGTAAATAAACCCTGTCAGCATGTAGAATTACAGCAAGATTGATGACCATGAGCAGTTAGTTTTTACACTGCAGAATGGAGCCATTTGTGTACAGGTTCTTGGTGCCTCATCTTAAAGTGAAGCACACTTAAAGCAGTTTTCATGTTTGTCTCAGCCACACAAAAGCACAAAGTGCATTCTCATCTTTGCTTTGACTATGAATAAATTAAATATTAAATGTTCAGAGCAGAAAGCTGCTTTAATGTCAGCAGTGCATATATACTACAAAACAGGCAATAATATTAAAACTGTGTATGTCTATATTTTTCAGCTCTCAGGTTAGCATCACTTCGTTCCAGGCGAATGGTTGGGGGGACTCTGGCCCCTGCTGTCCCGTGGCAGGCCATGGTCTACATTGCTGACAGTGTGTTGGACGGAGGCTATGCAGGTGGGGCTCTCATCTCTGACCGCTGGGTTTTAACAGCTGGCAGAAACCTTTTTGTCCGGAAGAGTCGAGAGGACATTCAGGGAAAAGATCCCGTCATCCCTAAAGTGTATCTGGGAATTTCAAGACGTGCAGAAGCTGATGCTTCCAAAGAGGTCGCAGTAGAAAAGGTGAGAAAAAATATGTTCAAGTTTAAAGACTGTTGTTTGTACAAGAACTGTATAAATTTATATATCTGCATCTTTATAGAAAGAAATAGATATCCTGTTCATGACTAATTCACTTTTTTTCCACTGCTATTGCTATTCTTCCAGCTGATTTTATGGTGTCTTATTTGACATGGCTGCAATAATGCAGTGCTGACATGGCACCACCCATAGAAAAGAGTGTGTTTCTAAAATGGCTGTTCCCTAGCAGCTGACACAAAACAAAAACACGTCTTCTTTAGGATGAACAAAAGGAATGCCAAAGAATAGCACGATGATTACTCACAACCATTCAGTGTGTAGAGTCTGTAACCTTGTGTTAAGCTATAAAGTATTTTTTCGAATGATATTTCCTTATTTTTTACATTTTTCCCCTTTAATGACAAAAACACATATGAATTACCATGTTTTTTATGAAAAGATGCTTCTTCAGTTGTGTTACCATCATTGCAAAAGGATTTTCTAATGATCACTTCTTCTTTAAAAAAAATAGCTTTCTTTCAAACGTTTGACTGTAAGTGTACCTTTCCCTCCTGCAGGTTGTTCTCCATCCAGGCTTTCAGAACCAGTCTGACTGGGACAACGATCTTGCTCTGATTCAGCTGAAGAACCCTGTGGTCATGAGCGATAAGGTGACTCCCATCCCTCTGCCTGAAAGAGACCACGACCTGGCCAATGCCATGGGTAAGGTGGGAGTCATCACTGGCTGGGGCTGGGGGGTCCTCCTCACCCCTTCTACATCACTGAAATACCTCAAAGTCCCTCTGGCCAAGCAGTCTGACTGTAAGGCAGAATATGAACATATCCCATTAACGCCAGATGTGGACAACAACATGTTCTGCACTGAAAACACAACGTACGAGGAAAACGTTTGTTTTGGCGATGCAGGAGGCGCCCTGGCTGTCACAGATGCTGAAACTGGGGATATTTATGCTGCAGGAATCCTTTCCTATGACAAGGCCTGTAACAGGTACAAGTACAGTGTCTATATGAAGATTTCCACATATTTACCCTGGATCCACTCAGTCATCAGAGGAGATACAGAGAAATCAGATGCTCTGCGTTCCAATGCAATGTCTATAATGTATTCATGGCAGTCATAGAGCCTCTGTGTTCTTTGATTTTGTAGAGAAAATCATTGTGGTAAAAGCATGTATTGTAGCCATTGCTTCAGTCTGTCTATGAAATGTTGTGACTAAAACAAGGGAGAAGTAAACTTGCTGGACAAACTCTTCTTAATAAATTAGACAAACAGACCAACTTGTTGTTCTCTTTTATTCCTCACAAACAAGAGGCTGGGGTGCTAGGATGTTGGCTGCAGAAGACTACAGGTTCCTTCTTATTCATATACTCACAGACCATGTTGGTTTCCCTCTATCATAACCGTAAACTTTCTTTAACTACTCAAAATATTTAAATCCATTATTTTTAATGCCTAAGCATAAACAAATTTTAGACATAGTGACTTTCTTGGATTTGAAAGCTTTGTGCAGATACATGCAGAAAAAATGTCATTCTGGAAAAAAGTTTAGAAAATATATATTTTTTTGGTTTTATTTGGAGGAGGCTTATTTATCTAAGCATAAACAGCTCTGCCCACGTGTGTTGTTTCACTGTTAATGGGTTTCTAAACTTTTTTCACACTTCAACTTTGCAAAGAGAATTTTAAAGCTTCAAATATTGAAACAACATTTCATCATGTGCAGTCATCAGGGTGATAGCAAAAACTGACATGAAATAAAAGCGAATGACAACTCAGAATTTATGATTGTCAAGTCAAGTTGTTGCCTGAAGATTATTTTTTTCTTTTCTACCAATAGCATCAAAGATATTTTGGTCTGCCAGGTGCGCTCACTCTGCTGCAAATCATGAACTGTCTGAACAACAAATGCTTTTCTCAACCCTAGAAAAGTAGGACGATGACAGCTGTCTGTCCAGTTGATACAATAGAAGTGGGAAAGATAAGAGGGAAGGAAAAAATCAAAGCACAGGGCTGCGATGACTGTTTTAATCCCCTGTGTTCTGTTCAGTGCAGTGTGAGGAGGTACAAGCTTAGGTTGAGGAGAGGCTGATATTCTTCACTGCTGTAATCATTATCTGTTAACTATGAAGCTTTGACAAGAAACAGCCCCAATGACTTAAACCAGTAAAACCTTTGCAAAAATGTTTCGTGTTGAGTATCTGTGGGACATCAAATTGCAGTTTGTTTACAATGTTCTCTTTTTTTTCCCTTAGACTTTAGAGATATTTACCTTAACGGTGTTCAAAATGACCACATATACAGAGCATGCTACAGATTTTAGTAGGCTTACTACTAAACAAATTGTCTGACAAACAACTATAAAACTCCTCTAATAGAGACATTTTTATAGTGGAACACAGTGCATGGAGTGTTGTGGTGTAGCTGTTGGTGACATCATGAATAAATGAGAACATATATTAATATGTTTGTACAGTGATTATCTGTCCCAACGTTAATTGCTTTTATTACAGTGTACAGTGTTGCGTCTTTGGCTAAATGTGTTCACACTGAAAACAAATCTTGTTGATGCTTCTCTTTAGGTATGTACGAACTTTAAAATGCTTATGATTAGTTTGCAATCAGAAATGGTTGGAGCTAATTAAAGGTTTGATGGCGTTAAGGATTTGAGGTTACAGACGGGGGACAAATTAAAGACAAACCCTGAATAACTAAGTGGAGAAACAATGCGAAAGCAGCTACATGAAGTGTGCTGAAGCAATGTGCTTCCAATTTAAAAACTACAAAGGCCCCTCAGGACTTTTGGTAGGTTTTTAGTCATCCAAGAAAATATTTTATCTATATTTTAATCTATATCTTATGTCTACTGGGGGAAAACCAGTAGAGTTTTAGAAATGTGAAGAAGCTGTGGCGAGGTTCATGTGTACCATATTTTGGGGTTGTAAGACTATTCAAACTTTTTGACTTTTAAGTCTTTTCTCTCTTTGTGTCTGACTCTGATTTGGATCAGGTAGACTCGAAATTGCCAGAAATTGGCAAAATTCTAACCACAGACACCAAACCTAAAATTTAAAAGCATTTGATTACAAGACTTTGTTGAAACAGTTCATATTATTGCTCGATTCACTAACTGGGAGGCTTATTTTGGAGCACAAACTTCTGTCCAAGGGGAGCATACAGTACTTAGCATCAGTCTATCAAGGTCCACTGAATACTGTACATGTCTTGGTTTACAGGCAGTGTTTTCATATTTGTAGCAGAAAGAGAATTGGTAGAGGATAGTAAAGAGACATGATGTCTCTTTATTGTAGCTGCTTAGTGAATGTTTTCAATTACGGTTTTGAGAATTTTTTGCTAAAATAAAAATTAAGTTGAAAGAGATATTTTTAAGCAGGTCTGCAGCAGGAAGAAGTAGGTTCTCCACTTTGGCTTCTAAAATATTAATATCCCTGTCCAGGGCTATTACTCTCTACCAGTCTCTTTGGCTCCATCACATCACTGCAGAGCAGTACCTTAGGTCACAACACAAATGGTCTCTCTGTGGTATAACCCAAAAATACTGTGTTAGCATGTTGCCCTATCTGTGAATTTGGGTACACGTTTGTGTACTTTATGTATGGCAAAATGTTTTTTCAAGATTTGTTAGAAATAAAAATCTGGAAAATGCAGTATTCAGTATGTATTTAGCCCCCTTTACTCTGATATCCCTAAATAAAATCCAGTGCACCTATTTCTTAAATAGAGTCCACTTGTGTGTACATTAATCTTAGTATAAATACAGCTGTTCTGTGAAGGCCTTAGAGGTTTGTAAAAGAACATTAGTGAACAGACAGCATCATGAAGACTAAGGAACACACCAGGCAGATCAGGAATAAAGTTGTGAAGAAGTTTAAAGCAGGATTAGGTTATAAAAACATATCCTAAGCTTTGAACATATCACAGAGCTCTATTCAATCAATCATCTGAAAATAAAAAGCATATAGCAGGACTGCAACAAAGTCATGGCCGTCCACCTAAACTGATGGGCAAGGAGAGCATTTATCAGAGAAGCAGCCAAGAGGCTCATGGTAACTTGGGAGGAGCTGCAGAGATCCACAGCTCTGGTGGGATGATCTGTCCACAGGACAACTATTAGTGGTGCACTCCACAAATCTGGCTTTTTTGGAAGTGGCAAGAAGAAAGCCATTGTTGAAAGGAAGCAAAAAGCAGCCCAATTTGCCACAAGCCATGTAGGGGACAAAGCAAACATGGGAAGAAGATGCTCAGGTCAGATGAGACCAAAACTGAGCTTTCTGGTCTACATGTAAAACGCTATATGTGATGGCAGAAACGTAACACTGCACATCAACCTGAACACACCATCCCCACTGTGAAAGATGGTGGTGGCAGCATCATGCTGTGGGGATGCTTGTCTTCAGCAGGGACAGGGAAGCTGGTCAGAGTTGATGGGAAGATGAAGATGTTTTTATCATTTTCAATTATGCAATACTTTGTGTTGGTCTATCACATAAAATTGCCAAGTTTTTGGTTGTAACATGACAAAATGGGAATACGTTCAAAGTATTATGAATACTTTTGCAAGGCACTATCGCTGACATGCAGTAACATTCATTTTCTGTTTTCATGCATCTACCAAGTTGGACATGTTTTGTCCATATTTATCTAAAATTATGTATTAGAAATATCCAGTCTCTGGATGTTGTGGATAGAGATGGAGGTTTTGTACACACATCACATATGGTGTTGTGTCTTTCATGGAAGATGAGGCCAAATGAAAAACTGTGCCTCTGGTGAAATTCAATTTGTGTCTCAGCTGTAACAGATAGTGGCACAGGTGGTGTTTCATCATGCCGTAAGTGTTACAGAATACTTATCACCTCTGTAAATATTCCTGTGCATAATTTACAAAGGACTACACATGTTGGTTGATTTTATGCCGGGTCTGTAAAGCATCATATAGTATATGTATATACGTTTTATTTATGATTATGATGACTTAGTTTTAATATCAGTATGTTATCATTGTATCTATTATTAGGTACAGTGATAATAAACTAATTTAAGATGATCATAAGATGAAAACACTGTGCCAATAATCTTTAAGTATAGCGCTGTCCATCTATTCATGGAGTCATCTAATGTTATTGTTAATTGTATTGTTGTATTATATTAACAAAAGCTCAGAATTTAGATGAATATGCTGCTGGTACTGCCTGGAGTCATGTAGATTCAACCACCAATCACAATAATGACACAAATCAGTGATACTTTCTAGTTACATGTTGTGTAGGTGCATTATTGTACTCTGTCCTCATTTGTGACTGGGAAACTTTTTAAGCATTATCGCCCCCCTTCATATTTTCTGTACCCCTTTATAAGTAGTCATAACGTTATACGTATAAGACATGCTGATGCATCATGATACTCCCCTTCAAAAAATAAACACATTTTATCATAAAACTGAAGAATCAATCGTCAGAACAGCCATAAGGTAAAAATATTAGTACAGTCTGTCTGAGCTGATCCATTTTATCTGTTGTTTAGACAAAATCCTCCATCTTTGACTGAAGAGACCGTTAAGGGGCTGTAATACTTATATCTGTTGAGCCTCCTTCCTCGTAAGATTAACATGTCCAGACTTAGCTCTGTCATTTTTAGCCTTCAGATTTGGTTTTATTTATAGTGTTGTAAAGAGAGCATACATATGTCAATATCAAGCTAGTGGCAATGATTGCTGTGAAGATTGAAGGACAAGAAATGATCAGTTGCTTAGCAACAATTGTCTCAACAGTACCCATTTGAATTGATAAACTGAATGGACATTTTTTAGTTTGTGACGTCTGTTAAGACTTAGGTATATTTTTACACTGCAGCATCCATTGACAGGATTTAAGCAAATCTTCCACTGCTGCCTCCTTGTTACTTGATTTTGCCCAAGCTGATCATAGTCAGTAAACATATTCAACTGACATCATATCCGGTCATCACTGTTGCAACAGTGGTCCTCCTGTAGTTAAAACATACATTACAGTTTGCAGAGGACAAATATAGAAGAACAAATACAATCTGCTGATTAGATAGGCAATAATGTGCAATGAGGTGACATGATAGTTTCCGACAAGACCATCACTATCAGTGTCATGCCACAATCGCAGCTGTTTTATTTTCTATTTATTGGCTGCATGCAGCTTCAAATATTATGATATACAGCAGTGATTAAAATGGGGATCATTTATTATAATATACTTTTCTTGGGTCGGTGATGATTGCAGTAAACATAGAAAAATATAGACATTTAAATTGAATCACAAAATTAGAGAGATATTACACATTAGGGTGCTGGAATACTTAAACGTACTTAAAAGTGTCTTTACAGATTTTCAGTAAGCTTCTTATTTGGGGTGTACATGTATATGAATTGTTTTAAACGTCCCTTTGCCTTTTCTATTCTTCATACACTATACTGTACATGTACAGTGTATGTCCATGTCACACAAATTAAAGTCACCATTTAAATGGAAAACATATATTTTGCCTGACTTCTCACAGCCTGCTCCTAACTTCACCAAGTGTGAGGGGAGCTCATTCAATTACCCATGTTCACCACAGAGCCACATATTGTTAACATCTATTGGGAACAATAATCCACCCAGGCTTAGAGAAATATGAAAAAATAATGTTTATGGCAACACAACTGAATATATTTATCTTTTCATGAAAAAAATGGTAACTCCTATGTGTGTCAAAACTTTTGATTGACAGTGTATAAGTAGCGGTCAGTTCAGCTAAACTTTATGTTGGACTGAGAGACAACTTTGCCAGGCACAGAAGCTATACTGTTTAACATTTGTCCTCCTCACTCTTCACCCACCCCGTAGACGTACAGTAGCTTCTGTGATCTCCTTCTGCCTTCTCTAAATATACAATAACATGTGCATATGGTGCTCATGCATAAGCCTTTTTGTATGTGTGTCAAGATTAACTACCTTGTGTCCTCCGCTGTTGTTGAGTGCCCACTCAGGTTTTGACACAAGTGACACGACGTCTCTTTTCTGGGGCACAACACTTGTTAATGTTGGTCAGAGTTGACATGATGTTTATCAGAGTAAAATAAAACTGATATTGTAAATTTATATCAAAATTAATTTGAGCAGACAAATAATGTGTAATAATGTAATTTATTTGATTTAAGAAGCATGTTTAGCTGCTTTATAAAAATAAGTTATATGAAGTGTTTCTTAGTTTATTTCTGTACCACTCTGATGTTTAGTATTTATTTTCAGTGATGTGAGTGAAGTGTGTGATGGTGAGAAGTTTACAGCGCCCACTACTATCTACAACAGCATCTTCTCAAGGGTCGTCATGTTGTGATATCACGGCGAGAACATAAGAGTCAATATACTTTCAGCAGCAACTATGTAGCAATGCACAATTCCTTCTCAAACTCTCTTTACTTAACCAAGTGTTTCTTGCCATAATATGGATTTGTATAGGAGTTGTAGTAGCACAAGCCAGCTGATGGTCACATTAAGTACATTAAGATAGCAAGAAAAGTCACAAATGAACAAATTTACTTTTTTTTATTTCATGAGAGACTGAGTGTCCCAAAGGTCAATGTAGCTACTTTGGAAAATGTAAAATATAATAAAATTATTATATTACACATTCTGGGTTATTTAACATGTGTTTTTTGACTACATACTTCTATATTTGCTCTTTAGTGATTTATGATGGTTTGAGAACTTTTTTGTCAACAACCATCTCCAATCCCAAACCCAAATGATGAATAATATGTTACTTGTGTATTTTTTTTTCCCAGACTTCAAGTTTCTTCCAGACCCCAAGACCTACTGAGTAAATTGACTTGTATGAAATAATATTTGTAAGTGAGTTTACCTTTAAGACCAATTTGAGTCTTCAAGGTTGCTGCATGTAGGCAAGTATTGAAATCTTGAAAAGTTGTACACAGTGGGTCTTCCTTTTTCACCCTGACATTTAAACAAGGCCACCCAGTGGCTAAATCAGTAATTTCTGTATACATTATTTAACCTCTATGTGATGTGTCATTCACTAAGAGTTAATAATTCAGTGAGGCACAGTAGCTAAGCAGAAAGCTACAAACATTGAATATGAGATTATGAGGGCCAAAGACAGATAATAAAGTTTCTAGAGTTACAGTCTGGTTTTGATTTGTATTTGAGCTGTGGTTTCTTAACATTTGTGATACAACATGACTTCTCCACTAGAAATGTTATAGTTGTCAAGGTGGGGTTACATCCACTTTTATTACAGCGGTTACCTCAACAACTGTTTGGCCAAAAACAGAAAGCACCTGTGTAGGTGTGACATATATTTATAAAGAATTCATTAATCAAATAACCTCGGTCACAAAGTTTCAGATTGAAGACAGTCTTCATTTATCTGTGGGCTTAATAACAATAATGATAATGAAATAATCATTTCACAAAAAAGATTCCCCAAAACAGAATCTGTGTTTTTGTTTGAACCCTTTGTGATCCCAGACAATTAACACTGACACCAGCTTTACCCTTCAGCCTCCTTCCCCTCAGCACAGTCTGAAGCCGGATATATAGAGAGGTGCGAAGTGGCTTCTCACATGGCTGAACTGTGTGAGCGAGCACCACAAAGAGCTTAAACGATACAACTGCATGTGTACATGTGTGACCAACAGAGCCCTTGTCAACTTGATTACTCAGTACAGATTTAACAGAAATCAAAGAGATCTGATGCAGAAGGTGAAAAAGTAAAACATAAGCTACTTTTGCTAAAAAGAACTGTTTGTAATTATAAATAGGAAATAGTATTAGAAGTTTATTCTCGACCCAACTATCATTCAGCCTGTCTCCCAGTGGGCTTTCTGAACAGGTGAATCCACTTTATTAATATTCACCTCCAGCCAACCTCTAATAAATTCTACAAATAATAACTCTTTCATCAAACAGGCTGTCATGCCATGTTTTGAAAAGGTTGTATAATCTTGAGTTTGAATGTTGTCTCTTTCAAACTAGACCAGGTGACATCAGTATTCAAATATAGATTCACAAACACAAGCATCAATACACACAAGCTGTTACACTGATCACTGAGCACAAAGCACCTAATACACACAGAATGTGTGAATCAGTGGAGGTCCTTTTACGGTTGAAGTTAACTTTACTAAATTATATACACAACAAAATATGAATGTGACTGTGTTGAAGTATTAGTATTAGTAACAATACGACCACTTCTCCTTACGTCTATTATTTATTGACTTTGTGTGTGGATGTTTACTATCTAGCTAGTTTGCTTGACAAAACTATTTTAAATTCCAAGTAAAAATGAAACATGAATTAAATTTGAGTCCTGAGATCTTCAACAACCTTTGCCAGATAAAATAAAATAGTATTAGAACAACAATTATGTAATACAGTTTTATTTATTGATTTAGTTGATACAAAGATTAAATGGTTCCTGATCTCATGCGCTTAATAACAAACACTGGTATACACTGTATAAGATATATAACAGTATCTGCGTCAGGTCTCCCATAAATCTGCTGCCAGCTGTGATCTCTGAGGACTAGTGCTGACATCAGTCTTTACCAGAGCCATCAGACTTCATCTTCAGTCTCAGACACAGCAAGTTCTGGACACTCTGTACTGTACAGTATGTTCATTCACACTCAATAGAATTATATCCAAACATGGAAATATGAGGGCGAACAATAACTGTGTTTGGGATTGAAGTGGCAGTACACACCACTCAGACCACTCAGCCCTTCGGAGGAGATTTATTTTAAAACTCTGTCATGTGGCTAATGCAGTCAGACTGAAGGGAGGTGTCTGCACAAGACATCCCAATAATTGTAGGTAACAAACAAGTAAAAATAAAGAGACAGGTTGACAGTGATACAATACACAGATATTATAAAGGCATGGTTTGGCACTTGTGTGCCTTCTTGCGAGTTAAAAAAAAATCATAACAATCATCATCACAAGTTAATGTCAAACTAACAATAATGGTACAATCAATAAAATATATCAACTATTATTTTCTAAGGTATTCTATATTATCTACTTTGAAACTGTTCACTAAGATACCATCTGTACAGCTAACACACTGATCAACAGGATGCAACATAATCTCCATGTCACAGCTCAGTGTTCTTCTGTGGGATTTCTTCTTTTCCACGTGTCTCCTCTTTATCCTGTTCCTCCCATACAAACTCTAAAGTGCAGTCCTGCATCTTGGACCTGAAAACACTTTCAAAATATTGACTCTGCTCCTCTGTGAACATGTTTTTCCAGTCTCCAATCTTGCCTGAAATGTAGGAAGGGAAGAAGAAATGTAGAAAAAAAATGATGATATTTAATAAATGGCTAAGTTAGTGATCGTTAAAAATTTACAGATATTACACATGTAAATACACAATTAAAACAAATCTGACTTTGTGTCAAACATCCTTGTTCATTTTTTTGCCAAGAGTTATAAAAAAAGAACATTGAACCCACTGTCATGTGTTGCTTCCCAATATTTTTGCTCTTAAACAGCTTAAATTGATGCTGTTTACCTTCTGTGGGTTTATAGTCTTGATGGGGCAACATTAACTGTGAACTGTTGAACCAAACACATTCTCCTTCTCTTGTGGTTTCATTTAAAAGTTTTAGAGAAGAGAATAACAATGTTGCACAAGAATAAACAAAACTCATCTGTCTGTTATCTGTGGACTAATTAGCAGTTAATTAATTAATTAGTTAAACGCCAGTAATGATGATTAGCATCTCAGAAAAAATATTCCCACATTTTAACAGAGTCTGTGGTTTGGTTTAAAACACTTGATCCCAGACAATTAACACTGACACCAGCTTTACCCTTCAGCCTCCTTCCCCTCAGCATAGTCTGAAGCCGGATATATAGAGAGGTGCGAAGTGGCTTCTCACATGGCTGAACTGTGTGAGCGAGCACCACAAAGAGCTCGAATGATACAACTGCATGTGTACATGTGTGACCATCAGAGCCCTTGTCAACTTGATTACTCAGTACAGAAATCAAGAGGATCTGAGACAAACATGTTTCTGTTTAATACCCTTGTTAATTTCCTTGACAAGAGTTAAGGAAGAAGATTAAACCCACTGTCACGTACACTTTAAAAAGACACAGTTTACCTTGTATAGGTTTATAGTATTAATGGGGCTGTTGTCTAGTTGAACTGTGTGCAGTTGATGGTTTCAATTTAAAAAAGTTTTAGAGAAGAAAATAACAAACTTGCACAAGAACAAAAAGTAGGGAATTTGTGTAACAAAACCACTTTTGTCTCTTTAATTCTTTTGTGACATCTCACATTGGTTCTTAACCCCTTGGCTGTACTTTCTAAATTGATTGCAGGCAACTAATTTTTACATTTAGATCACATGTTATGAAGCACACTATGCCATCAATGAATCAGAGCTTCACCTTTCCTCATAAAGGAGCCCTTGCTATGGTCCAGTATCTCCTCAGGGATGATGGTGTAGTTAACCATCTTGTTGTCTTTCATGTTGCTGAAGCTACAGTGTTTCACACAGTTGTTCAGCTCATCCTCCACCAGGGGACACTGCAGGAAACCGCTGACCCTATTTATGGCACCAAGCAGGTCCTGCATAATATCAATATAATTCATAAAGGAACCAATTAGAAAAAATAATTAGGATTGCAACAGGTCTATTATCAAGGCTTGTGAGCTATATGCAATGGGTTTTTAAAGGCAAAATAAATACAAAAATTTGTACATAATCATTTCTGTAAAAATTTTTGACATTTAAAATATTTTTTATAAACTTCTAAATTGTCTTTAATACACACCACCATCCTTCTGATTGGGGCTAAGATAAGATAAGATAAATAAGTATCTTACAAGAAATGTTTAGTTATCAATTTCATCATGAAAATATTTTGTCATGAAAATAATGAATCTTTTATCCTCTACCAACGACATCTCTTCATAGGTGACGTGAAGCAGATTGGTCAAAGTTGCAGTCGCACTGGTCCAGCCTTTAACATGGTCAAACCAGGAGCCAAAGTGCACTGCAACAAGTAAAATCACATTATGCTCTGAATAGTGATGAAAATAAAATACATCTTAAGTTCTCATGTCAACTTACATGTGCCATTCAGGAACTGATTTAAAAACTCTGCAAAGGAGCCAGCTTCAGGGAGGAAGTTGGCCATTTTGTGGAAGTGGTAAAAGGACACCGCCACATCTTTTGGGTTTCTGCTCACATATATGACCTGTGAAAATACACAGAGCAAGAGTGTTTGCACTGTGTAGCCTGCTTGATTTGTGAGGCGGGTGTTGATATCGAGGATGTCAAAAGTTAGATTTATAGAATTTTTTTATTACGATTTCCTGGCCATCATACACAAAACGGACAAAGCTTTCCATTTACAAACAACCAGGATTTTCACTATTTAGAATTAAATACTTTGCTTGAAATCTGGAAAATGATGTGAATTTGCAGCACATCTGTGTATTGCAAAATCCTTTTTTTTTTTTTAAACAAGTCTAGCACCTAACATGACACATATTTCTGTGAGAAACCACAGGCAGGCAGCAGCAGTAATAATACTAAACCAGGTTACACTAAGTTAGCTCCACAGGTCAAGAGAAATGACATGCTCACCACTTGAACTTTAAAACACAGAGGCCACATCACACAAGAAAAAAACAACAACATACAACTACGGTTGTTTTTATTTACAGCATTACCACAAATCATTCTTATCTATCCAAATATACCAGACAGTGGTGACAGTCACATTTGTTCTGTGTTGTCTAAAAATTTTGTCTAGAACAGATCCCTGATACCTAAAGTTTATTCATTCATTTAAATAAACTTAATGAAAATATGCAAATCGAATACTCTTTGTTTGACTAAATCCATTAAATGTGACCCTTTACCGTGACTTTATGTACTAGAACTGCAGAGAAAATTTACATTTTAGATGTAAAAGTACATGTAATTTACACAAACTTTAATATGAATATCATGCAAGTCAGCTTTGTCTTCCTGAGACATTTAATCAAGATCATTCTGTTCATTTGCAGTTTTAGAAAAGGCTTTCATCTCAACTATTGGAAATTTACACAAAATCAAAACCAAAACTCTAAACACGACAAACACAGACCCTTACCTATAGTTTGTTTCTTCAGTTTCAGTGAAAAACAAATCCACAGTCATCATTAAATCCTGAGTAGATTTAGAGCAGACTTTCAGCTATGAAGCTGTTTTTTTTCCTTGACATAATGAACATTTTCCACTTGCTACTTTTCTGATTTGTGTAATGTTAGTCAAAAAATGACAAAATATACTTCTGATACCTGTGTTTATCTGTGTATCTGTGGTGTTTAGAACAATCTGACCTTTATTTTGGAGCCCTGGAGAGCACGGCCCAGAAGGTGATGAGGCAGGTGTGTGGTGAAGATTCGAGGTGTGGTGGATGAATTTTTGAGCACCTCTGCACAATAGTATTGCTCCAGCCAGGGTGCCCGGGTCCAGTTTGGGACGGTCAGGGACAAATGTGGGTCCCCTCTGCTGAATATGAGAGTCATAATTTCCTGCATCCATGTGGTGCCTGTTAGAGAAAAGAGGAAACGTCTGTCATCTGACTTTCAATAAATACAATAAACACAGCTGAAAATGTATAAAAAAAATACCTTGACTGAAAAGCAAGTTAGATAATTTCCAGTTGTGCAATTGCCCAACTGCATTTGCAGTCCGCAGCTGAACATGCTCATGTGGTTAGCTGCACTTTATTTGTAGACAATGCGCGTGGCATGTATCTGGATAAATTTGTCATCTCGTCTTACCTGACTTTGGATAGGAGACAATGAGGATATCTGTGTCCTGAAACTGAAATTCAAGAGCATGTTTCAAGGAATCCTGGGTGTGCAAGTGTCCAGGAAATAAAATGCCGTGAAACATTTCTGTGACATCCAATCTGGCCATATCCAACCTCAATTTGCTGGTCTCAGTCTTTCTTTTCTAGTTTCCTCTTGACAAGTTTTCTTTTTGTAGCTCTACAAAGCTCTGTCTGTCTCTGTGTGCACCAGTCTGTGAGAGAGACCAAGTAATGACCACACAAGCTTCACATCAACTAAAAAGGTGGTAATGCTGATTGGACCACTTAACTGAACGTCAGACAGAGAATATTTGTTCATTTGTTCATTACAGTACCACCTCTGTTATCCACAACTTCTCAGACCTCCACTGGTTTTCTTCTACACTTCCACCTCTTCTG
>OMLM01008661.1:19304-29972 GCA_900302695.1 Helostoma temminkii
TTTTTGTCTCTTTGGGGGGATCAATAACCACAAGTCTTATTTCTTATCTTATTTCTGATACAGATATTTCTGGATCTGCACTGCTCATTTTAGCTCAGCTGCTAAAATATTACTGAGGACTTTTCGTAGCCTGATGAGACAAGGCAAAAGAACTAGGACGCACCTGAAATAGACATTCCAGGTGTGCAGGGACACAGCAGCAGGGAGAAATTGAAGACAGAGGAGAAAATGAGAGGGAGCGAGCCCTTGTAACAGCCGACATATCACCAGGGGATGAAATGATGTTGGGTAGAGGATAGAGAGATTTCACTCTTCCAGTTTACACATCTGTGAAATGCTGCTAATGACGCAATTAACTACTGCACAAATTAGGCTAATAAATGGCATAATTAACTAACATAGCTAAATCAACATCAAAACATCTTAGGTGCACTTGTAAAATCGTAAGTAATCTAATACGATGGAAGTAATCCTACGTGTAAACTTGCGAGGCTTATGCGGTTCACCTTTCTGAGTTCAAAGTGTATTACAGAGATTGACAGATGCACTGTATGATACAATGATGCGATCCAAAAAAAAATACAATAATAATTTTTGCAATCTGTATGAAAACACCTTTAAGGTTGTTAACTTCTTCTCTGATAAGGAATTTTAGGATCTAAATCAAAATTAAATAATCTAAATCAGCTTAGTTTAATTTGTTAAATCAAAGCTATTCAGCCTGACAGAAGAGCCTCACCACTCTACAAAACCAGGGGTGGGAGCTCATGGCAGTCAGTCAATACATCAGCAGGCTTCTGGTCCACTGTTCTTCTCGCATCAAGCCTTTTTGAAGAGGTCACTTTGAATGATTTCAAGGCTAGCAAGCTCCTATTTCCTGTGAGAACTAAGACTGGGAACACAGCAAGGATGTACAGTAGGTGAAGGGATGGGTGGACAATAACACACAGCAAGAACAGGAATGTACGCCAACACTACCTTGATTTCCAGAACCTGCATATTGTCACTTTAAATCACTTGACAAAAAAAACCTTGGCCAGAACTAGCCAATTTGCTTTAACCACAAATTTCAACTACATCTCTCAACCTTTGTCCTAAGATGATGCTTAATTAGTCTCCAGACTGAGTGTTGTCATAGTATTTCTGCTAAAACTCACAGATCACATTGGTCATAATGATAATATAATAGAAGGTTATCTAAAATTAAGACTTAAAGTATATCTTCAGTCATTTCTATTTTCAAAAATCCCAATAGGGACATTAAAACCAACAATGAACTGCCTTTACTCATGCCTGATGTTCATCAGTCTGCGATCTAGTTCTCCACTGGGTGTTCCTTCATGCCAATCAACACAGCAATAGGGAGCATTTGAAGTGTTTCTTATTGTTTTTGGACAACTGGGGAATAAAACATAGAAGAATAAGATAATCCAGACTGACAAACAAATACGGTGGGAGCAGAGGAAATTCATTATTTGGTTTAAGGGTCCTTTAAACTCCACAAAAATCAAATAATAACAAAAAGTAACAAATAATAAAAAAGATAGTCACAGTAAATGCTACTTCAACTACCTGAACAGTACTGCAAGTCGCATTATCTCCGCACAAAACATTAACGCTGTGTCTACAGAAACATGGTATGAGCAGCACGTTAGCTGAGCAACAGTGGCAGATTTGGTCACGCATGCGTCTTCACAGGTGGCGTCCAATATAAAGTGTCACACACATTTTGGAAGTGCTTAGAGCCCAATACACAACCACAGCTGCAACACGCAAAAAAGCAGGAAAATGTACATTAAGCCTGAATATATGCTTCGAGTTGACATGTGGGCTATATAAACATCTGGACTGATTAACATAGGCGTGTCCTGGGTTTGTGATATGTTTCTGGTGTATTCAGTACAGCATTAGCAAACGACCAAAGAACGAAGACAGCAAGCACTTCTGTGTACCTGACCTTTCACCATGGAGGCAGAAGCTCTGCTGTCCAATGAGAATATGAATACAGTGATGGTTCTAGCTTATGTGGTGCCATGATCTTTGGCACAATCATAACAATATTAATTAATTAGTAATTTACAAGATACTTACCCAGAAGTTGTTTTGAAAGAAGGCCATCTTCACTCAGAGATCCACAGCAATCTGTAAAAACAGAGCTGCATTAGAGAAAAAAGCAATATCTTCATTTCATTCTTCATTTTCTCGACATCATAATATTAACGCTGGTATGAAAAAAACTAGAGGGTTTCCTTATAACAATCTGTTTTATTTTTTTCTTTTTCCCCCCTCTGACAACAAACTGCAATATTACAGTTTCTGCAAATTGCACTTTTACAAGCTTTCAGACAGTTCTGGCTTTATAAAAACTCCTGAGACAACTTCAGTGTAGGAAGGGAGCTCCCGAGGGAGAACAGAGAAGAGATTAACAAAGGATAAACTCAGAGGATACCGAGAGCTGAGGAAGGAAGCGGGACCAGAGAAGCGCTATGAGAGATGGGGGAGGAGAGAGAGGAAAAGAGGGTAGAAGAGAAATCAATGGAGGGAATAAGGCGGGTGTAGCCACAAAGGAGAAGATCACAGCTGGTGAAATTGGTTGCTGCAGTCCTCACTGGCTGAGTCACACATGGTCACATGCTGCTGTTGATCTGTGGGTGCATTTTTCTTATCTGCTGACTGAATATCACATTCATGATCCTGAGTGGGTGTTTTTGTTTATTTACTGCAACATAAGGTGACCTGACTTTATTATTTTATAGTGTGAAAGAACTACAGGTGCAACTGCTCAGCTGTGAATAAAAAAGCGGACTTTCCACAATATACTCTAATATATACATCTACAGTGCTGCTGCCTTCCTGATATATATATGCCATTTTTTTGTTGTTATTGTTTTTTGGCATATTTGTTACACTTAAATAATACAGACCATCATCTGACTAAAGACAAAATGTTATTTTTAAGCGATTATTTCATTTATTAAGGGAAAACAGCTGTCCTAACCTGTCTGGCCCTGTGTCAAAAAGTAACTTCCACCCCCTTACTGAATCATTTTTAGTTTTTGAAAAGCTGAGTTCAACTTCCCAGGCCTGAGCCTGGGTGTGGCACCAGACCTGTTGAATCAAGAAATCACTGACAAAGTGAAGCATGTTAAATTCAAGAACAGATGAGAAACAAAGTAATCGACACAGTTTGGAAAGGCTTTGGGACTCCAGTGTGAGAGCCTTTATCCACAAATGGATAAAATTTGGAACAGTGGTGAATCTTCCCGGCTTACTCATGCAGGAGGTCAAACACGACCCCAGAAGAACATCTAAAGAACTGCGTGTCACTTGTGTTCAGTGTTCATGATATAACAATAAGAAAGACACTGGGAAAAATGGCAACAATGGGAGAGTCCCAAAGCAAAAGCCACTGCTGACCAAAAAAAACAAAACCACACAAAGTCTCACATTTGCCACAAAACATCCTGAGTATCCCCAAGACTTTAGGGCAAATATTCGTGGACTGATGAAATCAATGTTTAACTTTTTGGAAGATGTGTGTCCCATTACATCTGGCGTAAAACTAACAGCTTTTTTATAAAAAGAAAATCCTAAAGGAGAATGTCCGGCCATCAGTCATGACCTCAAGCTCAAGCGCACTTGGGTTATGCAGCAGGGCAATGATCTGTAACACACCAGCAAGTTCACCTCTGAATGGCTCAGAAAAACAAAATTAAATAAATTTTGGAGCGGCCTATTCAAAGTCTATTTAAAGGACTTAAATCCGTTTGAGATTGGAATGACCCTAAACACGCTATTCTCTTTCAAAAACCCTCCAATGTGGCCAAAACTATTCTACAAGGAACAGTGGGACAAAATTCCTCCAGAGCAATATGAAATACTTACTGCCAGTAAAGCAAATGCTTGATTGCAGCTGTTGCTGCCAAGGGTGGCACAACAGCACAACACACAACACACAGTTATTCTATACATCTTTTATAGTTTGGATGTCTTCAGTATTCATGTACAATGTTGAAAATAATACAAGTACAGAATTATAGAAGGAGAAGGTGTGTACAAGCGTGACTGATAGCGTAAATACAAACTAATAAATCCAATTCTATGTTAAAATAAATATAAGCACATTATGCAACAGCATGGGCTGCATGCCTAAATAACTTCCACAAATCGCTATAAGTGCCAGGGTTTGATTACCTAATTAGAGTAACTACCTAATCATGGTGGTCATGCTCACTCCATTTTGTTAGTTTTTTAATAGGTCAAGAGGGAATTGTAAATTTTAAGACTACCTTCTGCTGCGCCACAAAAGTTCAAGTGTAATAGGAAAAGTGAGTGCATTTAAATATGCTCATGCATCAATACTAAAACACAACACGGAATACAATCCTCAGCAATCAATTTCTCTCAGTGAGTCGCGGGGCATTTAACAATAAATTAGATTTATCAGACTTTAAAGCTCTCCTAACAAGTCTCATGTTGGGTAATAATAACATAGCACCGTTGAAGTATTTACATGCACACACACATGCTGACATTAAGACACAGTGATTCATAGTGTGATATATATACAAAGACACACTCATTTCCTTTAAAGCTTGAACTTGTCATGAATCCAGTGGTTTTCTGACTGTGAACTGGCTAATGGCAGAAGGAAATATAATGTAGCAGCAGATGAGGACACACCTCTTGACCCACTACTCAAACACGCACACACACACACTAAAGAAATACACAGACGTGCAAAATGACTGGAATTTCATTTTGTCTTCTTCACGAGACTCCACTGAGCAAAAATATTTGCTCAGTGCTGCTCCTGTACAGTGTTCCTGTTATCTGTTATTCTGCTGACTCTGCCGTTGTGGGGGTTAGGGGGTAATAATGTAATAATATCTTTCTATGGTTGTGTGGACAGACTGAAACCAACACTGTGAGGAAATTCTGGACAGTCCTCATAACCTCAATAACAGGGTAGGACCTGGTTTTAGGGTTAAGGGTAGACTCACGTTTTGGTTAGGTTTTGGTTTGGTATCTTACCACTCACCCCAAGCAGTTGAGGCAGATGGCTGCCCACCTTGAGCCTGGTTCTGTTGGGGGTTTCTTCCTTCTTAAAAAGGGAGTTTTTCCTCTCCACTGTTGTCTAGTGCTTGCTCAAGAGGCATTTGTTGGGTTTTCCTTATTATTTAGTTGTATTGTAAGGTTTTAAACCTTACATTGTAAAGTGCCTCAAGATGACTTTTGTTGTGATTTGGCACTATATAAATAAACCTGAACTGAATTGAAATTGAATTATATTCAGGGTAAGGGGTTAATGACAGCACCATGTCAAGTAATGTCCTCATAACTATAGAAACACCACTATGTATGTGTATGTGTATGCTGACAACAGTCTTTCCCTGCTTTGGCAAAGACTCAGCTCAGGTCTGGTGACCTGGCATCAGACAACAGCAATACACACAGAAACACACATAGCATGACCTACTATATGCCCACACACCTCACAGTTTGTTAATTAGCTCAGCAGTAGGAAGGGAGGCCCCTGCAGTCAGCGTTGCGTTTGGCAGAGCTGCACAATATGTGATGAAGGTAAAAAGAGAAGCAGAAGAAATATTGTAATACAGAGCAGGGCTAAGTAATAATTCAAAATTGCCTTTTATTTATTTTGAATGGAATCATTATGATAAACCTGACTCTTAAAAAGGACTGACACGCTCTTAATTACATATTAATTATCAGCAATATGTTCCTAGACAATAAATATCTGTTACTTTTCTGCCGTAATATTCAGTCTTGTAGCACAACTTTCTGAACTATTTTAGGTTTGTGTTGCAGTACTTGTGGCACTTGAAGTAATTACTGTATATATAATTATAGAATATAGTAATAACTGTATTTTGCAGATTACCCAAAGTGGTGTATTTTCATTTTAGTGTGACCATGGGTCCAATTCTGATCAATCAAGTCTGATTTTCTGTGCACTGTTTGTTCAAGAATGTCAGTAAACATTCACTCATCTGAGAAGCTGTGCTTAAAAAATAAGAGAAACTAGAATTGCCACCACACCACAAGCCTCAGCCAACAAGTCAAATACGTCTCATATTCTAATCTGTTCATCCACGAGTCCAAGGGGACATGATGTGCTATGCAACAAAATTCCTTTCTGCCATATTGCATTAAGAAGAATGGACAGAGTATTGTACTTTATATTACAATATCAATAAATGTCTGTAGAATGTGCTTTTACATTATTTTATACAATTTAAATCCATGAATTGACTCTATGGGAACTGTAGAATTAAACTGAACAAACCCAATGTGAACTCCAACATAACTAATGAATGACATTTGTACTACCACAGAAACCCACTGCCAATAAAGTGGGCAGACCTTTCATGGAAAAATACCCATGCATGTGGACAGTGATCCTGAGCAATCCACCAGATGGTTTTCTGGCAAGCAGAGAGGAGGGAAAGAGGGAGGACCACGGATAAACAGACACAGAAACAGACGCCACTTGTTTTCTTTTTCTGACAACCTGGTGCCACATATTTAAACATACTGTAGATCTGAGATAATTAGGCATTTTATTTTAATCTTTACAGATTTGTCACAGCACGATTCAGAAGACCAGAGAAGTATGCACTGAGAACCCTTGTGGATATCAGTCAAACTGGGATATAAAGAAGTAGCTGATATCCAATCTTGGCCATGTAGTTCTAGACATTAAGCTAAAATCAGCCCTGAGGCAAACAAAGCCCAGAGAGGAAGTGGGACACACTGTGACCTTGATTTCATTTACTCAAGATCATTTTTTATTCTGAAAGTAATACCCACTTGCTGTGTGTCTCTGTGCACATATGGTCAACCACAGTGGCCAAATATGTACAGTGACTGTACACCAACACAGTTTCAGCAAATGCTAGTCACATAATTGCACATATTTTAAATGATATATCGCAAATTTATTTGTAAGTTTGAGCGGATTTATTATTCTTAAATAAATGACAAAATCAAATAATTAGTATCAATCATAAAAATGATTTGCAACAGGAATCATGATCGGAATGTACACATATTACTCATATATGCGCCAAACTATGTGAGTAAATGCAGAAAGAAGGCAGAGGCCAAGGTGAGCTCAGTCAATTTGTCGTACAGTAAATACAGGTAACCTCTACGAGATGAAAAAATGGTCACTTAAAAGAACAACCTTGAGACAAAGCAAAGAGCAAATTACAGGCCTCTATTTACTCAGGTATATGATGTAAAACATCAACCGGTTCAAACTTAACAGGGTTGGAAATAATAAACAAAAATCTACACCCACACTAGGCGCTCAATGAGTCTGTACTTGGACATAGAGGTCCTTTGAGGTATGTTACTGTTAGCTCACAAGTATAATAACTTACATGCTGATATTTAGCACAAGTATAAAGTGTGTACCAACCACATAAGAGAGCACATCTGAGGCTGATGGAAATGTTAGTGGTTTTTCGGATATACAGTCATAAATTAAAGTATTGCATGAGTTAAAATTTGGCCTGATGTGTTAAATGTTCAGGGATCATCCAAATAGGTACAGAGCTTCGGAAACATATGGTAGAAGGATGCATGAATATGTGCTCTAATTTGCAATCTCCCAACCCCTCTTCACTTCTACCTGCCTCTCTTAGAGAAAAAATTAGACAGGTTGGACAGGAATTATTCCCAGTGTCTCTCCCCAGCCTGTCAGCGAATACAGCATGGAACAGCCTCTTCCTCTGGCTCAAACAGCAAAATAAAAATGGAATTGGGTTAAATGTAATGACACAGCCAAGTGTGAAATAAAGATGTTTCAGTGAGCTCTAAAAAGGCACATTTATCACAAACTCAGGGAGCAAAGCAAAAGGGAAAAAGAAAATCACACAAAGGAATTGAAAGAAAAATAAGCCAGGAAGAGGGTAGAGAAGTGAGGTGGGTGGGTGGATGGAGAACAAATACATCCATATTCTTAAATCAGGTAAATGAAAATGGAATAGGACAAAAATATAACAAAAGCAAAACAACTCTCCACACAGGTGACAGGATAAAAAGATGAGAACAAAGTTATGTGACATGCTGGTTAAGGCAAAGAAAATGGTCTAAAAAAGGTTCTTTAAAACAGCAAAACATTTGAAATGATCGTGTTTAAAGCTAGGTTTATTTTACAAAGTGAAAATGGTAATGTAGTTCACATACTGTTAATGTTGAAACAGTTTATTATTTGATAAATCATTTTTTGATAAGATTAAAGTCACTTGTGGAGAAAAAAAAGGTCTGTCGAGCTGTACTGAGTCACAGAGTTGTTTTAAGGTAAAAACACTAAAATCAGCATAATAACATGCTGACAACAATGTTATTTATATTAGCAGGTCCAATGTAGCATTACAGGGGTTTGTGTAATTGTTGTCTAACTATCCCTGTCCTGCCCACTGCTGCTCACCTGGATCAGGTGTGTTCAACCAATCAACAGCTGTAAGTGCAGTGATGGTTGAAAAACAAGCTGGACAGTGGCCCTCGAGGATCAGGAACAGCCACCGCTAGTATTTGTAGTAGTATTTGCTCAGTAGTACTGACTACAAAATACAACTGATGCTGCTGGGAATGAGATAAATTTTGAGGGTACGTAATAGGGAACACCAAAACTCATGCACTCAGCAAGTTTTTACTTTAATACGCCAATTACAGCTCTGTGGTAAAAAGGAAAAAACAGAGGGCAACTAAAAACGTGGAAAGCATGATCGTCTGTACCAAGTTTTGAGTCCATTTTAGTCTTGTTATATGTTGAGATATTGCACGATACGTGGTACCTGAGAATTGGTCTGATATTACTTGTAAAGTTCTACTAATAGTAAACTGATTTACTTTGTGCTCTTGTTGTTTTATACAGAACCACATCACAGCTCAGTGAGTCAGTGTCTTCATATTTGATGCAGGTCATAAGTGGATTCAGTCAAATTTTGTTTAAATATTAATCCTGGACATGGGTGATTGACAATTTTAAAATGTATTTCAGGTCCTGAACAGTCAACCAGATAAGGTGCAGCAGGCAGAAGCACAGAGGAAAACAACCAGTAGTCACTAGGGGAGGAAAAAGCCCCAAAACCATGTGCTGAGTGAGCCGTTCTCAAAAAAGGAAACCACCAACAATATATCCTCCAAATGCTGCATAGAGACATTTTAAGGAAGATTTTATTCCACTGTCCCATGTTACCATGGGTAATTTTGTGGAATGATTGTGCCACATATTTCTGTGTAGAAGCAGTATTTAAGTAATTATGTTGCTTAAGTCCTGTCTTCACATTTTTAAGTCCAGTCTTTGAGTCAAAACTTTGAGAACATGTTTCTTTCCTTCTCTTGCTGGTGCTTTAATATGTGTGAAATAAAATAAATATTAAATCATAAATAATAGTAATGCTAAATGAATAAAATGGATAATATGACTACAGTATTCAAGTAAGTCATACGTGAGTGGTGTTTCTTCCAATCCGTTAACCCAGTCATCCAAGGTCACTTTAAAATCAATTTTTCCATCAAGGTCCTAAGACAGCGACTTATTTACACTTCTCAGGTGTGAGATCCCATCATTAATAAACGTTCCCCAGGACTTTTTCCACCCTCAGTTGTCTGTTTTTAAGAATAGTCTTCAGACAGTAAACGTCCACGAACTGCTGCAGTTACGTTACTAATGTAGCACATTTTTCATTTCACAATCAACACTATAACTTTTCACTTTTACTTTATTCTATTTAAGGTTAGGGCAGGCTGTGCATGTTGTAAAAAAAGGAACAATATGTAATAATATTTACTATAGCAAATAATAAAATGATTGTTGTCATCAGAAAATTTACAAACATGCTAAGTGGAAATATTAGCTTCAATGACAACAGTGCTGCAGCCTGTAAACTCTCATTTGAAATGTTTGTTTACATGACAGATGGTCTGTTTCGGTTTGGACCTGCGTGATCATGCCCCCTGCACTTTAGACCAGTAACATCTGGACACCACAGGTCGCCAGACATGACATCACATAGGGCCCATATGGATTTTAAGACGGACGTAGAGTTGGCAAATTTTCTTCTAAACACGTAAGCACTGAGCTTTAGCTAAGGTTAGTTAACTTATCACAGAGGGTAACAGGGCAGTGAGTATTTGAGGAACACAGCCTGTAAAGTGATCCCAACTAGTCGGACACACCAGAGCAGCAGAGGAACCTCGTGACCAGCACTTTATTACTTTATAAGATGTATCTGCATCAGCTACAACAAGAACAGTTCTCACAAATAGATGTGAATTTTTTACATTACCTGTTAAATTGGGCAATAAACAAAAAAAAAGCAGTACAATCAGGAACAGAATGAGTATTTCTGCAGCAGTCAGCATTTGTTTTCAGGATAACAGGCTTAGCTTTGGCTGCAGTGTAACCGGCATGCAATGCTGCAAATGTTCACATTTGTTGAGAAATGTAACATACAGTCTAAGACTTGTTGTAATTTATAAAAGTTTAATTATGTAATCATGTACATTCAGTGTCTTTCACCTGGCTACTCGCCTGAGATTTGCATCTGGGGAGGAGAGGGGAGGGAGAGACTGCGTATTTTTAATTAAGACTGCAGTCCTCTTTTAAACGCTTAGTGTAAAACTTACACTATA
>OMLM01008661.1:48653-61291 GCA_900302695.1 Helostoma temminkii
AGCCTAATGAATCAAAATAATAAATAAATTAATTAATAATATTATTAATATCAATGGTGAAAGGGGTCATTGTGCACAAAAAATTTTTTTTCTTATTTTATTTTGTATGATTTATTTATCATATTTTTGTATCAATATGTGCTTTTACTAAATTAATATTTTGAAGGCAAAACTTTTATCTGCAAAACATGTAGTGTGGCAAACATACAAAAATAATACAAATACTGAAATAAAATAAAAAAACACATCCATGAATTGTAATGAAGATCAATGGGACAAACTTTAGTTATTTTGGTTTTTAATGCACATAACAGTAGGTTAGGTCTTTTAAAATATTATTTTGCTTTATAGTGAGTGTCGTCCCTAATTTAAAAAGAAAAAAGGGTAAATAAAACATTCAGTCAACGACATAAAACAAATAGCTATATTTTTGCACTTTTTCTTTTGAATAGTGATCAATTCAACATCCTGCGTAAAAAATAATTGAACTGTAGTTGCCCAGGCCAACCATTTCTGGCTGAGTAGCAGGTTACAACCACTGTGTTTTTCTTTGGTCAGAAGAGTGTGAGGTCAGCTGTCTGTCTGGCACAGATGTGTGTTGACGTGCTTCCAGCTGTCTGTGGGCAATCATGGTGTCTGGACCTATGGTGTGGATGGGCGGATACTCCTTACAGCCTGTGAGATCACACACAATTAGACTCGATTTGTCAATTAACAGGAAGTCCCCCGGTCATTTTGCACCTTATAAAAGCAGCCGAAGTCAAAACTTCAGCAGGAGTCAGACAGAAGTTCATACAAGGTAAGTTATTTCTTTATTTTCTCTCATCTCTCTCAGCATTTCAGTCATGAACACTGATGGACTCCTGAACCTATTCGGTTGTTCTGTTAGATTCTCAGTTCCAGATTTACAAGAGGATGTCTTCCACAGTACTTTGTGCTGTTATTGTGCTGGCTTCTGTCTGGACATTTAGTGCTGCTCAGAGTGAGTATAATTTATGTGACATTAGTATTTCATAAGAAACATTCGCTCAAAACTCATGAGTGCAAGTCACACAGAACAAAAATATTTTTGAAGAGCTTTCCTTGAATGTGTAATGTTTGCTGTACTTGTACTCATCTATGTTTACTCTCTCTGTTAATAATTATTTACCATAAGGGCAACCTATGTCACAGTGCAGTACAGACTTCTTCAGATTTAATTATTGGAGAAAAACATAGCAGAGTGTCACGCAAATTACACCATTGATATATGTTTCATGGATTTCTTTTTCTCTATCTTATTAACAGCGAGCTGCAAAGGAAAATGTGGTGTAGAATACTACAGGGGTTTTATGTGCCAGTGCGATTATAGCTGCCTGAGTTATGGAGAGTGCTGCAAAGACTATGAATCTCAATGCACCACAAGTGAGGCTTTTCTCTTGAAATAATTATAACCTTGTCACTACTCTGATGTCAACCTACAGATGCAGATATTTACACATATATATTGATGATTATGTATATTTCCATAAACTTTATTCCAACAACTTCCACATACTGCCTGAATATTCATTAAAAACTTATATGATGAACAAAATCGGCACTGCCATATTGTGGGTGTTGAAGCCTGTTATCTGTGTGCAACAGAAAACTCATGTCACGGTCGATGTGGAGAAAACTTCAAGAGAGGCCGGCTGTGCAGCTGCGATTCTGACTGTGTGAAGTACAACCAGTGTTGTTCAGATTACAAGACTCACTGTGATGCCGAAGGTAAACCCTGTCCACACTTTCAGCATGATTGTATGTGTGTGCGTTATTTTCTGTAGGTTAACCTCTACAGATTCCTCTTATTAAGTAGTATCACGATGAAATGTGATGTCTCCTTTTAGTTAAACGTGGTTGTACATAGTTGTTGTTTTCTTGTCAGCGACAATTGCGATTAAGAACATTTTGTAATGTGCAAATAGTATTGTACATGTGCATGATCAGCGAGGCGCAAAGAGGCCAGGAGCAAAATGACATGGCAAACTTGCATGTCCACCAGCATGTGGAGTAGCATGCACTGCATGCAGTAATCTGCACTGATAAAATGGGTTACATTTGACCATATGTCCTGTCTTAGTATTTACCGCAGAAGAAAACAGTGGAGCAGCCAGTGCAACAGCACCAGTGAAGACTAGCTCATGTCATAATGTAAATGATAACAAACCCAAAGGTATATTCAACTTGGTAATGGGTTGATTTCATCCATTGTCAGTGTTAAGGATTTAAGACAAATGAGTTTTGCAGAGGTAGCCACTAACCTTTATTTGTGAATATTCCCACAGAGCCAGATATGAATGGAGCCATGAAGGAACCATCTACATTTAGTGAAGGAAACAATGAAGGTGACTGTGTTTTTTGAAATGTACTCACACCTTAAGTCAGTGCAGCTTGTCCACCACATTGCAGATCTGTCACTGTGGTTTGCTTTGGTGGCCAAGTCTCACTAGAACAAACCACACTGGCCAAAAGAAACACAAGGAAGCTATTCAGTCATGAGTGTGTAGGAGGGTTATGGGCACAGGATCTGTTCCTCTGTAGAGAGGAACATTTTCTTAAAGGTTTTTAACTGAGTAGTCGGCTTGGAACAGTTTTCTGGGTGGAGATACTATTGCATCCTTGTGATTTCTCACTCAGGAAGAAGACATGTTCCATCTGAAATGTCACAGACTGAATGATGTTCATGCTCAAATAAACAAATGAAGGAAAATTAGAAATAGCACTGATTACCGCCAGTTATAAACATTTATATATTTGCTGTTTGTATTTTCTCACAGATGACCATCTGATTCCACCGGTCAGTCCAACATCATATCCACCAGATGATCTCAGTAATGGTGAGCAATGACATAGATGAAATTCTAGAAATTCTGGAGTTCTTTCTCCACTAAATTTCATTGATTGTAACATGTAGACATGAACCTCTTCTCAGATGGCAAAAAACAGATCTTTCCCAGTGATGAATTTTCCAACAATGGGGTACAGGATCCAGAGGCAAGTCCAATCCCAGAAATCACCAGTGGCTCTGGAACTACAGATGACCCACTGAATCAGGTGCCTGCTGAACCCACTGAGTTCAGTACAGAGGCAGTTACACCGTCTTCTCAGGCAGAGATAACTCCCTCAAATGACAGGCTAACACAGGCCTCCACACTTTACATATCCAGTGGAGAGGGCCCCACTGAGAGCACAGGTATGTGATAGATAGATTTGAGTTATATATTCTATGTTTGTCATGGTTTGTGCAATAATATTTCCATCGTACAGATGTTTAAGAGTTTAAATTTAGTTGAAACTATTAGGTGTATGAACACATCTGCATTTGTTAGGTTTTTCATCCACTTTGTCACCCACATGTAAACTTTTTAAAGAAAACTAAGAGTTTATAAATATGTTTGTCCAACTCGAGATGGCAGTGATCTTATCATCCCAACCAACCCAGAAGCAACTGCAGCCGCTCATGTCTCCATTCAGCCTTCTACAACCTCAGTCCAAACAGGTCCTGTGGCTTCAACCGGCATGGCAGAGCTGGAGAGCTCAGGGCAAGCACCTGAAGATGACATTAGTCCAGAGGCACAGAAGACCGACCCAACTGAAGCCTCCTCTCACAAGCCAGAAGTTACAGCCATACCTTTAAACACAGTGTCCTACTCATCTAAGCCTACGGTATCTCCAGAGCGCCCACAGAACAACACACTTCTTGAAACAACTCAGGCCACCACAACCTCTGCCTCATCAACACCAGACCAAACAACCAACCCAGAATCAACCACTTCAAACCCTGAACCAGATAATAGTGGCAATACAATTGATGCTACAACAGCGGGGTCTGGGAGCTTGTCAGAGCTCGATATCTTAACGACTCACACTCCCTCATCCACAGCTGCAGTACAGCATGACAGTAAAGATGATGTTACACAGCAAGTCACCACCACTGGTCCAGTACAGGTCACCTCACCCCTTTTCAAACCCAAACCATCTGAAGCCACCTCAAAACCCCAGGAGAAACCTGACATACACAAACCATCACCAACTAAACCTGCTCTGCTAAAACCCACCTCCAAACCTGATTCAAAGCCTCTGGATGCTGCACAAACTCTGAGCAATGACAATCCAAGAGACTACCAAGCAGGTAGGAAAGTTGTTTTCATAGAAAACATTTCAGAGACATTTCAGGTCATTTCTTTCTTGTAGTTTCTGTAAAAGTATGTTTAACAAGAGTAGAACAATACTGCAAAGATGTTTTTTTACGGGTTGCAGTCTGGTTTATGAGCTGGGCAGTGTTCTCATTATCCCTCTGGCCTGTCAAAGGTGGCAGCTTTCACACACTGTAAATGAATCAAACAGTCCTTTGAAATTGGAAATAAAGCTCAGATATAAAACCAGGAATAAAATCCCAGTTACGGCATCACACAATCACATCTAACACCCTGCAGTTCAGCCTGTGAATTCATGTTTTTTTTGTTTAATCCCAACAGATGGTCTTTTCACAAATGTGTCCTTTTCTTTTCAGATGACAACAACGACACAAACCTGTGTAGTGGGCGACCAGTCAGTGCAGTTACTACACTGAGGAACGGCACAATAGTGGTTTTTAGAGGTTAGTGCAAAGAAGGTGATGTTGACAGTGAGTGTACTAAATTATGTACTTCAAGAATTATTTTAAGAAGCTAGTACTTCTCTTTTTAATTATTTTTACTCCATTAAACAATTAGCTTATTGGCTGCATGTCAATTAGCCAAACAACTGGCTAATTAATTACCAAACTTTGGGTGATCTTGTATGAAGGATTGTTAACATTGTTATGAATGTTACTGTACTGTACTTTTACAGGGCACTACTTCTGGCTTCTGAACAGTAACAGGGTGGCAGGTCCTGCCCTAAGCATCACACAAGTGTGGGGTGTCCCCTCCCCTGTTGACACCGTGTTCACTCGCTGCAACTGCCAGGGCAAAACGTACATTTTCAAGGTAAACGTACTCATCTAATCAGAACTGAGAGGTGCATTGATTCTTTGTATGTAGCAAGAAGCAGTTTTGCAGTTAAAAACTTAATATTATCTTGTATTTCTACTTGATCTCTCCTGGCCACTTGTACACTTCTGCTTTGGGCTCTTCTGATTACAGGGAGCACAGTACTGGAGATTCGAAAATGATGTTTTGGACCCTGGCTACCCTAAAGTGATTAAAACAGGCTTTGATGGGCTGCGGGGCCACGTCACAGCTGCCTTGTCTGTGCCTCAGTACCGGAGCAGGAGAGAGTCAGTTTACTTCTTCAAGAGAGGTGATAACTGTTGCTCATTAGACAGTTATACACATATATGTTGATTAGATTTTGACATTTCAACTCTCATTGTAATGTTCAAGGGGGATTTGTCCAGAAATATTCTTATCAGTCTGGCACCAGCCCAACATGTGGCAGAAAAGCGAAGTATGCCATTGTCACTGTCCGCAACCGTATGGCTCGACAAGCAGGTACTCCAAGAATGACAAATTCATATGCCAATATTATTTACCATTACATTAATTTACTGTCACAGCTGTTGAGGAGCTGGTAGATTTTTCAGAACATCAAAAACAAAATCTCTTAATTACGACAACAGGATGTGAAATGCTATCTATTTTTGTTTAATATTATAAACTAATTACTTCATGTGCAATTGTTTTGTTTCCAGAGTCTGTTCTAGAGCCGGCCATCAACATCCACAGGTCCTGGAGTGGTTTCCCCTCCACCATCACAGCTGCTGTGTCCGTCCCCAACAGCAGAGAACCAGATGGATACAAATATTATGTCTTCTCAAGATGTAAGTCATCAATAAACAATATACATGTCAGTATGGACCAACTCTCACTTTAAGACATTTAAGATCAAGGAAAAAAAAACAATATGAACAGTTTGTGTCAGACCCCAAATAAAAAAAATTGAAAAGAAATTTTTTGATAATTTCCCCTCAAACCCTACTTTAAAATACTGCTTTCAAAGAAAGTTATTCAATTTATAGACATGAAATAAAACACTTTAAGAGGCCTTTAATTAACAACTGTGGCTTACTCAGTAAATAACTCTTCCTTCACTCCTCTGTTTATATCATGTAATTTCCTAGCTTCAAAAGAACACAACGTTCTTTACTTGAGCATAAACAATAAGTTTATTACAGTAAATCACACAATGTCTGAAATGCCAGACAAGGACCATGTGTGCCTGGGTGTGTGGGTGAGGGTGGGGTAGTGAAATAGGCAGACGTAAGTCATTAAGGGTGGGGTCCTGTTACCTTCGGTTCAAACAAATTGTGCACTAACCACAGTTAAGAGCTCCATTTTAAAGACACCTATGGTTTAAAGAAAGCTGCTGTTTCTGAAAACAAACATTTCACTCAATTTTACGCCTACAGAAGATGTGTCATATAAGGAGGACCCTACTGTGAAGTAATTTGTGTCATTCATCACACACACAGGTCTTTAAATTGAAGTCCTGCTGGAGCCAAAAAAAAAAAAAAAAAAGTTAATGTCTTTCCTTATGACTCCAGTAAGGACTGTTTAGCGTTCTGCTTTGCCAATTTCATGTGTGCACCAAAATAGAAACTGACAAGTGAATGGGGAAAAAAATAAAAATTAAAAAATGTGAAAATTAACATGATTTAAATGCTTAAAATTAACCAACAACAATTTTTGCTTCTTTTGCAGCCAAATCCTACAATGTGAGGATGGATGGTGAACGTCCTGCCATTGCTGCTTCTAATGCCAACACATCACCTCAGAGCCAAGACTTCTTCAAATGCCCAAAGAAAGTCTGACTGAATAATAATCATATTTTTAAAGATCAGCCTTCCACACCAGTTTTCTTGTAGTTTTGAACTTTATTACATTCTTCATAAAACAATGACTCAGCATTAACTGATTACAAAAAGAACTTCCCAAGTACATTAAAAGCAATAGCAAACTAAAAAAAGAAAGAAAAACATTAGGCCTCAGAACAAGTGAATATTGTCAAGACTGCAAACAAATTGAATATTTTTCTGACTGCAACAACAAGTGGCCCAGTTAGGTTTTCTGATTAGTGCTTCATCTGGCGAATCGTCTCCCCTGTAAACCCTGAGATGGAAATGCTTGACCTGTTGAGATATAAAGTATTTTTTAAAAGAAAATCTGCCATAATGATGTTAAATTTCTGTACATCTGTTTCCAATGTTTTTTTCAACATTAAATCTTCATTATAAACAAATTGTGCTAAGTCTCATGACTTTGATATTAAAAGCATTAAAAGCAAAAGTTACCTGAACAATAAAACTTATGCAACAACATGACTTTGCAGCAGCAATAAAAGCTGCAGTGAAAATGTGAGTTGTGAGTGGATAGTAAAAAAAAAGATGATTTTTGTACTTTCCATGCATGTAGATACTAGATACTAGAAAAATAAAATTAGATAAGAATAATAAGACTATATTTTAAGTGTTTAATATTGCCTGAAACTTCCAAGACTAAACCTGTAACTATCTGATTTCTAAAGATTGCAGCATTAAATTATAATGTATTATTATGGATTAACGACCTGTCAGAACAAGAAGTGGTTAAAATAAAATAGCTTTCCCAGCTGCAACATTAGTGATATTTACACACTAAATGATCAATAAAATATTCCATTTTATTACTATATTATATGTGTGTATGAGTCATGTGTGGTTTGTTGTGTTTAAAGACCCTGAAACAGAATTCCTTCCAGCATGCTGCCATTTTCTGAGCAGACTTCATTGGTATTAGACAGGTGTGATACATATTCATTTCCAAAGCTGTAGAGCACACAGTCCAAGCACACGATCCTTAAAATTTGTAGTCTAATCACAATTTCAAGGTAATATTAATAACATCAAATGATCCTTTTGGATCTGCTTCATAAACACCCAAGTAACATGTCTAATGTTTCGAATGTATTACCTCCTCTCTTCATGCGTCCAACACGGTTCTCTGGCCAGCGCTGGAGCTGTCTGCTGGGCCCGGGTCTGGACGGCTTAGGTGGAGCACTGCTTGTATCTAAAAGAACATAAAATGTTGATCAGAACACATGACAAATACTAGCAAGGATGCACAGCTGTGAGGCTTCACTGTACCTGCAGAGCTGGAGGAAGGCTCCTGGCTGGTGGAGGGCAGGCTGGCCATGTCAGATGGCTGGCTTGAGTCCTCCACATCTCCCTGAGACACCACTGGATCCACTGACACTTCAGCACTGGATCTAGAATAAACATACCAACACAGAAAACAAAACAATGTTGTTGTTGTGTAAAGTAGAGTTTAATATTTTATCTAGCTTTTGATACTAATATTGAAAAACAAAAATTAATTTTCATTAAACAAGGTTGAATTTGACATCAGGATTGGGCTTGAAATGGCAACAAAAATGGCAAAGATACATTCACAGGCCTAAGATCTGAATTCCAAGCTGGCGGGAAAAAGCACATAACAAGACTGACACACAGCAGAGGGGAGTGAGTCTCACCTATCAGTGTCTGGCTCCAGGAAAACATCGTCTCTATCCTCTGTACCGACACTGCCTGGCACAACCAGGCTTGGTGTGGATGTGCTCACCATGGGAACCGACTGCGAGGCTTGCTCTGTTGTGTCAGACTGAGCCACCTCTGAGAAGACTGTTACTGGAAGAGAAAGCCACGAACAACACACACTCATGATGTTGTTTTTAGCACCTGATAGCATCTGAACATTTCCACCCAGTTTACTGGCTAGTTCCAGAAACTGTGGTTAACATGAAGAGAAAAAGTTTGGGTTTGTATCTTTATCTAACTGAGCATTTCATGACATAGACAGATACCTGGCGCTGAAACTTGTAATGGTGTAGTGGGAACACTGCGTCCACCAGACTCCTCTTCATGAGCTGCTAGGAACAGTGGGCTTTCATACATCCCAAGACCTGAAGACATGAATTGATATGCGTTAAAAATACAGCCTTTAACGCTTGTTGCACTTAACTAAAGGGGTGTTTCATCCTGTAACTCTGCACATGTGGTGGTGGGGTACCTCCTTGTGATGCAAGCTGTCCCAGGTCAGAATGTGAGGAGGTCGTCTGTGGAATGTCCTCTGAAGGACCAAACCGGAAGTGAGGTACACCAGCCACCTGGGGAGAACTAAAAAAACAAAACAATCAATCAAAATGAATGCAAGCTCAATATGAATATTTAAAGTAATCTTAAACATACAGAGTTTAAATTGTATAATAAAAACACTGACAGAAGCAGTATAGAAATTAAATTGTGTTCTTTCTTGATACAAGCGTGTATAATCATGTATGGTATAACCATGTATTGGCATTGGTTTGGTTACTGATAACCGCGAGAAAAATTAAATGTTTCTGCTGTGTTCAGACTGTGCATGAGTGGGTAAAACATACTGGATGGCCTGGTCAAAACCATCAGAGCGGTGTGGCAGAGTGGGAGTGCTGGGAACCATCCTGTCATCATCATCAAAGAAGTGCTGCTGCAGAGAAGAGATGCACAAATGTCAGAAAGCGTTGGATATAAACATACAGACAGACAAAAACGGGAATAAAAGTTTCTCAGTGATATGTATATAATTAACAAATTCAGATGTGACTTACAGCACTGCCCGACACTCCAGGAGTAAGTTGAGGGACTCTGCCAACCGACTGGCGACGAACAGGGATACGCTGTGAAATTACAATTATAAAAACCAAACAACTGTTTAGCATTTTTTTCTTGTTAAGCATCAGAAACTGCAAATGTTTAACAGTTTTGCATAAAAAAAACTGCTAAATTGGTATATTATCAAAACAGTTGCTTCTTGACTTTAATTGTTGCATTGTTGCAAGTTTTCTTCCCATATTAATAAAGAATACTCTTCCTTCATACCTGAACCTGAGCAGGTGGCCCCAGCTCCGATGTTGGGGCAGGGTGGATATTCAGTCGGGATGGCAGTTGATGCGTTGGTCTGCGTGGTGATTGTGGCATGCGTGTACCAGAGCTTGTGATAGGTTGTTCTGTAGAGAAGGCCTCCATTGAGCTGCCCTCGACTAAAACAACATTTAACAGGTCAAATAAACATTCAGGTCAATTTAAGTTTGAATAAATGCATAGATACAGAACTAATAAAGCTCTTTTTGAATCTTTGAATCATAAAAAAACTATTAAACTCCTAATTCAGAGTCAGACACATCACAAACTGCATATAAGGCCATAATCAAGCAGCTGTTTAAATCGAGAGAAATTTGATGAAGTAGTGAATGTGCACAATCAGAATGGCATGGTGGTATTAGTATAGTAGAGGTAAAATTAACATTTTTGGCTGACTTTTACTTCAACTGGATACCAATTTGTTAGACGTTTTTATATTTTATAATGTATATTCAACTTACTTTTACATGCAGCCTGTTTTTATCTAAAATAGTATCTAATTCTTTGTCTGGTTCCCTAAAGGAACGAATACTAATGGAACACCAAAATATACTCCGTTTCAGTTTTACATTTAATTAACATAGCTACAGTGGATTACAACATGAGTAAAATACATTTAATCATTTGTTTAATTTTCTGAGAAAAGCAGTATTTATGTGGTGTTGCTGGAAATGACTTATTTTTGCCACTTTTCCTTTCAGACAGACAACAACACATTACATCGTCTCCAGTCATCATGAAGAGCCAGATAATTAGGTGGATGGTGGGACAGTTTGTGAGCACATGTGGAGAGTGCGACGTGGTACGCATGTGAACTGTTACAGGGTTTCCTGGATCTTACAGTTGGGTGTCTGGGAATCTGCTGGCCTTTGGGTGGAGTCAGACGCCCCCAAACTCTCCTCTGTCTCAGTGCCCGGGTCTGTTACATCAGCTCCCTAAGAAAGTGAACAACAAAAGAAAATAACTGGAAATAAATGGTGATGAAAGACACTGAAAAAGATGAGCACAATTTTTCAATATTACATGGGACAAAAAAGTTAAACTGAGAAAAAGCTGGAATTTGATAGGCTACGACATAATTCCCACTCATTTAAATTACATGTAATAATATAATAACATATACTGAGGGGAAGCCCAAAAATTACAGTAAAAAACATCAACTGAATCTTAGGATTTTGGTCTGCTGGTTAGACAAAAACAAAACACTGGGCTGTGGGAAATTATAAAAGGCACCTTTCTGTTCTATACACCAAATATATAGTTGAGAAAACAACCAAGAGATGAAGCTGATAATGAAAATAATTGTTAGCTGCAGACCTAATACAATATTGAAAATACAATTCCAAATTAACAATAGATATATTCATCAAATAAACCAGACACTTGTTAAAATGTAGCTTTAATATTTTACTACAGATACAAAAACTGAGTTAACGCTAAAAGATGGCTTTTATTTTGTTAACTCTAAAAAGCACCTGCTCTAAAATTCCAGTAATCTCTTCCAGTAAAATGTTACTAATACTGGTTTTGCTGAGCATTGCTCAGTATTAGACTTTAGTCATAGTTGCTGTTTGTACGTAACCTGTTCTTCTAAAAACTACCTTTAGAAACAATAATTGTATTATTTAATGTCCAAATACACAAAAACAAACTGACGCTGCTTTGTGTATTCCTGACTTCAACAACTTTCACACATGAAGAGTACAAGTGTGACTGATTTAAATCTACATTTGCAGTCTCATCCCACTCCACATGTTTACCTTTTTACTCTTGGTTAAACAACTACTGTGACGTCAACACACATAATTGCTCACAGACAGAAAAGTATGACATGGGTAAAATGTAGTGAAATGAGTTTGGAAAAACTGAGTATGTGAGCTGGACAGTAAACGTCTGCCTGAAAGTGTGGGAACATGACATGATGTACTAGAAGTGGAAGCTTGCGTGGGATGTTTAACGCTGTGTCATTGGTAATCGAACCTCTGTGTCATCCCCTTCGTAACCCTCGTGGCCATCTCCGCTATCCTCATTACTGTCCTCTCCTTCATCCTCCATCCCTCCTTCATCTTCATCCCCCCCTTCGTTGTCGTCATCCTCCTCCTCTTCTTCCACCTCTTCATCATCTTCATCTTCATCATAGTCCTACATGGAGCAGTAGACAAAGCATTAGTGGCAAAAAGACGAGAAATATGTAACAAAGCCAACTTATATATTGCCTATTAAAACACTGTCTACCTGCTCTTCTTCCTCCTCCTCGTTCTCCTCTTCCTGATCATCGTCACTCTCCGTGTCTGTTATTATGACGATTACATCCTGTGACAGCTGGTCAGGGGTGTCACTTTGTGTCAGTGTCACTTCTTGGTCCATTGGCATTGACTGGGAGGCTGCACTCTCTTCTCCTTCCTCCAGTGTTGGAAACTCCTCTGCCTACAATACATATATTTGACTTATTATTTCGGCCAATAACTGTTAAAGAACAAATATTTCCCAGAAAAAGGGTCCTACACATACAACAAGCAACTATAATTCTGCAACAATATTATCATTACAACTCATCTGGCCGTAGCAGGCAACATAAACTGATGTAAAAAAAATGTATAGCCTTTATGCTAGTAGACTATGCACTTTTTGATGCATGAACAATGAGATAACGAAAAATTATTTCCCAATTTGACAACATCGCCATATTTGTTTGTTTTTA
>OMLM01008661.1:70068-83982 GCA_900302695.1 Helostoma temminkii
AAAATAAATTTTCAGGAAAAAAATGCTGTTTTCATAAACACTATGGGATGTAGCAAATGTACATAGGTATGGTATATTTGGCACTGCTGAGATCAATACACTTTAAGATCTGTTCCAAACTTTCATATTTTTCCTTTATAGTAGGCTTGACAAATAAATGCAGTAATAAGTGCAAAGATGTTAGTTGCTGGGCAAAGTTGATGGACTCACCTGTCGCAATGCTGCCTTTGCCTCCACTGCTTCTGCAGATTCTGTTGTCATGGAGACAAGTCCAGTGGGGGTGCCTGTGGTGGGAGTGGCTGCAGGTGAGCGTCGAGGGGTGGAGGTCAGGGAGAACTCTTCGGGAGGCGTACCTTAAATTAAAAACACAGCACTGTATGAATGTAGGGTGGTCACAAAAAAGAAACAAGTCTTTGCTATTTGCAACTGAACCTTTTTCAAATGCTTGGCTCCATAATTGAAGTTATTAAATGTGCATTGGCATGATGTCCTGTCTTGTCTCAACTATATATAGGTTGGTTTATGTGTGTCACCTTGCTGAGGGAAGCTAACTCCAGTTGCCTGAGCCAGCAGAACACGGTACATGTCTCTCTGCCTCACGATGGATTCCGTCATCTTTATCTGCTGGCTGCGCTGCTCCTTCAGAGACTCAAGCTCAGCCTGAACTTTCTCCAAACTCTGCTCCAGCTCACCACGCCTGTAACAGTTCAACTCTGTTAGCCATCTGACAAATCTTCAAAATTACACACAAAAGAGCACACCAGTGTTAGATGCATGTTAAGTGCTTTTAAAAAAGATGCTGAACTACAGCAGACTAGGCACATGTTAGAATGAAAATGTCCATCTTAATTATAATTTCTTCTTTCAATAACCTGATGCTAGAGAAAAAAGAACAAAAAAAACTTTGTATGGTTACAACAAGAAAACAAAGGTTTAAATTACTTGTTGCCAGAGGCTTCAAACTCCTCTCTCTCTTGGGCATCACTGAGCTCTCTGAGGGCCACGAGAAGACGTTGATTCTGCTTCTGAAGCTCTTCCACACTTCGAAACGTCACTAAATGTTGGCTGATCACTTCTGATGTGCTGCTGATGTCGGCTGAGCTCACTTCCTCTTCATGAAACACATGGTTCCCACGTGACTCTTCCAGTTCAATCAACAGGACACGTACCTGTGTACAAATTAACAATTTGGAAATGACAGTAGGTTTATGTTCAGTTTCTAAAAACATCAGCGTTAAGATCGAAGAAAAAAAAATGAACCCACTTGCTGAGCCATGTCTGCCAGCTGCTGTTCAAACCTTTGGTTGTCCCTTTCGAACACAGAGGAGCGTTTGTTGGCTTCATCAGCCTCCTTTTGCAGACGGTGCACCTCCTGATGTAAGTACACATGAAAATGCAAAAATTGAGTGCTAACTTTAAATGCAAAGCCTTTCTATAAGACAAATATATATTTTTCATGTGTTCTGCACCTTGACAGCCTGCTCCAGCTTGGCAGAAAGACTGGCTACTGATTTCTGCATGCGTTCATGTTCGTCCCTTTGTCGTTTCAAGATGGGGGCTTTTGCCTCCACCTCCTGCACTATATCATCCAGGTATTTGTTGACCCGTTTGTTCTCCAGGCGCTCCAACTGCAGTTGCTCCTGGCTCTCCACATAGGCTGTATACAACTGAAAAATAGATAATCCAAAATATGAAAATAACAGTCTGCCATAGCGTCAATGTGCAAGACTGTTTTGCAGTGAGCAATTAACACAAAAGACAATAACTGGTGTTAGAATGACTGAAAATAATAGAAATGACACAGTGACATTTATTCATATAAAGCATTACATTCAAACCTACACCCTCTACATTTTTTAATAAAGTCTGCAATTTTTGTGTTGACTTCCAGGTGCACATACCTCAGTAAGTTTCATATCAGGTTTGATCTTGGATACAGCAGCTGCTGTTGGAGACATTGTTGACATCTGCTCCTCTGTCAGCACTGATGTTGTACCTACAGGGCCTGGACAGGAAAAAAGTGTGTCACCATATGTCATTAATTTAAAAAAATGTTGATGTGGGTTTACATTAAAATATCCGTGATGTAAACCAGTGTTGCAAAGACAAAAACAGGACTACAATCAACTAACCTCTAAATTTAGAGCTTGACAGTAGCTCATTGGCATTGTCCAGCTCTTTCTCTAGACCCTGGATCCTCTCCTTTAATTCAGTTACAGTCTTGTCTGTGGCATTATTCATATCCTGCAAGTTCTCTTCAAGGGCCTTGTTGGCTGTGGCCAAAGAGCAAAAATGAGGGAATACCAACAACAATAAAGTCAATCAGCAGTTAAACCACAAAGCTAAGTAAAACAATAATGTGTATAGTCAGACTCCCTAATAATAATAGTAATGGTGGTAGTGGTCATTCTGTGGTAGCCTCGCACCTTCTCCAGCTTCTTTAAGCAGCTTTTGTAGCTCCTCCACTGCTCGACTCAGCTCTTCACTTTTCGCCTCAGAATCTGCAGCTGCTCCCTGCAACCACAACAGTAATGGCAAAAATAAAGCTTACTTAGAAAATCACCCAATGCAGGATGTGCTGGTGATATGCAATATTAAAGTATTGGCTGGTAGCACAAACGTATCCACATATCCATCCCGTGCCAATTGTATCACATAAGATTTTTTAATAACATTTGTGTGTTCTTAACAGCAAAACAATGACAGTAGGGGAGTAAGGAACTGTCAGTCAGCTGTGAGGATATGTTATGTTTGCACACAGCACTGGAGGATATGAACATACCTTGTACAAATTGGAGAGTTTAATGTTGGCATTCAGCTCATTCCTGAACTTTTCTTCCATGGTAGCTTGTTGCTCCTTTGCCTAAAATGAATAAAAATGTATACATTTCAAAAATAAAATCTTTCACTCACAGTGATACTGGTCATTTTATTGGAGAAAATAAAGAGTGTGTTTTCAAGGAAATTACAACACACATACTTCTTTCAGCTTGCCGAGAATATCCTCACTTTGTCTCTGAAGGTTTTCATTTGATGTTTTTAAACTGGCAACCTGCTCTTGGAGTCGATTCAACTGGGGGGGAAAAAATTACAGTACAGAAACTGTCAACACAATCTGGGCAGAAAAGTTTACACACTGCAAAATAGCTACAAATACCACTTCTGTTTAGGTTAAAACATATTGTACAGACTTGTGCATCTTAGATTTATAATGTAGCATAATTTCACAGAATTAACTCTTGGTATCATGGTACTTTTTTATTGACAAAATAAGCATGTATATGTAAATAAAGTAAGGAGACATGCCTCGTCTTCTTTATTCTCCAGGGTGCATTTCAGCTCTAGGATTTCATTTCCCTTTTGTCTGGAGAGAGTCAACAATTCCTCACTCTTGCTCTTCAACTCCTCGTTCAGCCAAGATATTTGGCTATGGAGCAGCTCCTTCTCTTGTTCCATACGCTTTTCTTTGTACTGGAAAGGAAAGTTCACATATACACATTAGAGAAGAATGTAATGCTGTATTTGTTTACAATGTCACTCAAACTACAGACTAATCAAATTAATATATTCAGATAACATAAAAATAAGAATATAGCTCACTTTAATGTTGACAGCAGCTCCTTCAAGCTCATCTAACTTCATCTGCAGGGTCATCTTAGAGGTACTGACTTCCACCAACTTATCATTCAGTTGCCTCAAGTCATCTGGTGGAGCAGCAAAAATAACATTTGTTCTATGCCACAGTGACAGTATATACAAAAAGAAATTTAGCTATCAATACCATTTAAGTGCTCCACTTCCAGGGATCTCCTCTCCAGTGTTCGAACAAGTTCTCGCTTTTCTGATTCCAGTTCCTCTCTGGCTTTGGAGACCACAGTCTACAACAAACCAATTTATTTGGAATTGATGAAATCTCTCATAAATGAAGTGTTACTTTACAATTTTAACTGAAATATTGGCTAAATAACGATTACCAGCTAGTTAATTTAAAAATGTGGCCTATTCTACACTTGTTTATTTTAAAACATTTATAAATATTCCTCTTTCCAGGTAGAGCTATGTGTAAAAGTACTGTAACTTTTACAACAGCACTACATCTGGCAAGCCTGAACTACAGTTAGCACAGTTTGTATTAATTATTACTGATTTATTACAGTATAACATCACAATGTGAAAGAACATAAATGAACCACAGTATGATTAAAACAAGCTCATTATAAACCTGGCTGTTTGTATTTTACTTACCTGCTCTGTGGACAGCCTCTCTTGGGTAGACTCATATTCCCTGTTTTTCTCACGCACACTTTTAAGTTCATCCTCTGAATGAAGTCAATATAATGAAGTAGGTTAATACAACCCAGAGGTGAAACAAAGCTATGTCACATTTATTATTATTAGTAGGTCACATGTAGTATTAAGTATTAAATTTGCTCTTACCAAGCTTGGAAAATTCTTCTTTGAGTTTTAGATGCTCCTCAGTCTTGGACAAAAATTCATCCTGACACTGATTAAGTTGTCTCTCTTTTTCAAAGAAATCTTGTTCTGCAAGAGAATGTAAACAAAAACCTAAAAATTAAACACTGCAATGAGAGAAAGATAACCACATAAAATGTTGGTTCATTTAATGTGGTAAAGTGGGAAAAATTATGTCCCACTTAACCACTTAATATTGATAATGGATCCTTAAATTAGATTAGATGTATATATGCTGACACATGCTTCAGTTCTTACAAATAGGTTTTTTAAGCTCTTACGATGCACAAAGCAAGGTGACCTGCTGTCTCCTTTATTGTTTACATTGTATCTTGAACCACTAGCAGAGGCTATCAGAGCTGACTCAAGTATTTAGGGAGCTAAAGCTACAAAAAGAGAACATGCAGATGCCTCTACAGACCCAGTACTATTAAAGTTCTTTGATATGTACTCAAAGATATCATGCACAAGTCTGAGGTAATGCAATTATGCAAATTAATGTGTTACCATTACAACAGACCAAAATAAACTTGGATAGATGGAAGCTAATATATTTGAGTTTATGGGCAAAGATAAGCATTTTTAAAATTGTTATGGCAGCCCAGTTTAACTGTATTTCTATAATGGTGCCAGGTAGCATTCCTAAATGGGTATTTAAGCAGTTTAATTACTTAAGTAGGGACTGCATGAAGTCGGGGCTTCTTCTTAGTGAAAAGAAGCATAAAGTTGTATCCTATTTTAACCTGCTCAGGAGTGCACAAATGGCCTGTCATCTATGAACTTATGGTAAACACATTGTATGGTAAATGTGAGCATTGGGTGGTCAGTTATAGTTGCAGTATGTAAATTTACACACTATAATATTACAGACATTATTATACTCCAGTTAAACCTCAGAAAATGAGACTCACATGACAATTACTGTTGGAGGTGTAGACATCAGGCACATACTTTCCATCACTTAATGTTAATCTTCTTTTAGGAAGCAAGTTATCAAAAGTATTGGAGACTATTACAAAAGCAGCTGCCAACCGGGTCTTTTCTACTACCAGCTATACCCCCCAAAAAATCTGGACTTGCACTGACAGGTTTTATTTGGGAGGGCAGAAGTTTCCAGCCATCACCCATTGCCCTGCCTGTAGGTATTTCGGAGTGTTTAGTCAATCAGAAACGGGAAGAAAACACCTCAGATTATAGCTGGAGAACAAACAGGGGAGTGGGCCTTAAAGACCGGGTTTGCATGAGCACAGACTTCAGTTACCTTCTTAGTTAAGTTACTTAACCAAAACGTATCTGGTAACTATAGCCACCAAATAAAGAAAGAAAATATTAAAACATGGCCACTCAAAATGTTTCAAGTAACAGTTAACATCTTGTGCAATGCTTCAATGTTATGCATAATTCTTTAATACCTTCGGTATGTTTTGTATACCATCTTGCAATTTCGTTTCTTATGCCTTATTCGTGTTGTATAGAAGTCATGTTAAGAGTTATGTTCTCTCTCCCGCTCTCTTTTTTAACATTGGGTGTTAAAAAAGAGAGTATGTTATGTTTGAGCTGTCTTATGGCAACATAAAACCTAACCACATTTTGTTTATGTTGACGCTAAGTTAGCTCCGTAGAGTAGCTAACGTTAGCTTTAGTTAGCGTCACATCGTGGTCAATGATAACCTGTAATTTTATCTTTGTAATTTAGCATCGGCTCAGATTCCCAAGTTCGTTGATACACAGCAAGTAACAAGTGAGATTCATGTGTTAGTACGTTTAAACTAAACTTCTTCAACGCTAAGCTAACTGCTCCGCTAACCAACATGCTTGAATGTTGAGCAAAGCCAAACACTTTAGCACCTCTAGCTAACAAAATACCAGGCAATAACTTACCGCTGTTAACTCGAAACTGTTCGTGTTGTGCTTTCAATGAATCAATTTCATACAGCTTGTCCGACAGAAGTTTTTCGAGTTTATTTTGAAGTGTTTTGGGTAATTTAGATAGCTCAGAACCTTCAAACTCCTGCAGCAACAGTGCCGCCATTTTTCCGCTACAAGCAGGCGCAGTACGGGAGCTTGTTAACGCCACTGAAGCATCACGGGAAATGTATTTATTCCGTACTGGCTTCAGCAGGTTAAGCCCACAGATAGCAAATTAGCAACTTTCAAACCAAGGATTATCTAACGATTAGATATGTGACACTACCATGAAGTTGATCAAATTAGATAAATTATTGGAGAGAACGTGAATTTCAGTTATTTAACAAATTCATGAAGGTCCATTTCCGAGCATGTTATTATACAGGCTTCAATCAATAAGGACGTTACATCATTTTTAAGGGGGAAAATAATGTACATTTTTATTTTATATTGCAATTATCTGACAGTTTCTAGCTGAAAGTTTACATTTCAAATTCAAAATGAGTAACTTGTTTAGTCTATTGTTAGACAATTATAATAGTACAGAATATTTAGAATTTAAGCAGTTATTTATTAAAGTGATTTGTTGATAAGTTATCAAATTAGTCAGTAACAGCGTTACTGTTGAAGTAACTTCCCATTGAGGAACATGTTTTCACATACTTAGATGTGATCATTTGTTGATTTTCTTTGTCTTAAATTCCAATCAATGTTACAATTAAAGACCATTGGTCAGACAAAACCAAACACATGAAAGTGTAACTTGTAAGATGAAGAATTTGTAATTTGTATAGATATCAACTCAAGGTGGATGTCTGGATGAATATCCACAGACATTTGTGTAAAGGATCCAAAATAAGGATCCAAATTGCCTAGCTTATATGTTTATCTGGGGGACTGCCATGTATTTTGACCATTAATGGTTAATCTAATCATTGTTTGCATATACTGGCGATTTGTATTGACATCTGCAGTTGGTTGCAGATTGATGGTCAGCAGATGGCGCCAAGTGTGCATGTACTGTGTACTGTACTGCCTGTGTTTGTGTGTGTGTGTCTGTGTGTGTGCGCGCGCACAACTAAACTGAAGGAGGATGTAAATCTGCAGAGGGTGTTGTGGTGCAATTCCAGTAATATTAAAAAAAGCTGCAAAACCATAGAATAAAAAAGAGCAAACCAAAAGTAGCAACCACAACACAGACTACTGGACGTGTTACCAGTCATTCATATGACACTCAATATGAGTTGATGGGTTCGTATAAAGGACATTCTCTTATCCTTTGAAATATCCTTTGTAATATTTTTAAATCTTGGCTGCAGCTTTGAAAACATGCAGTATCACCGTAGTGGTTGATCTTATTTTGATAATCTTCAAAGCCTCTTTCTTCATAGTAAATAAAAATAAATTATTATTTCAAATCTTATGTCTTGTAACAACAGACCATCTGACACACTTAAAGAATACTTTTAAAGATTCCTAAGGCATTTTAGAAGAGTAAATGCATTAAAAAAGATCATTTGCTCCTTTGCTTTCAAGCTTTTAAGCTCCATATGTAGGCTTTAATTGTTTCCACAGTTTCAGTTTCAGTCATTTGTTAACCTTGTCCCTGGTGACATGCTTTGCAGGTATTTAGTCCCTGTCTGAACCAGTTTTTGCAAATACCTCAGTGGTTTATTGGTTCATAACCAAGGTGATGCTTCTAGGAGACAAAAGACCAACAGCACAAACACGAGAGGTTTGCTTCAGGCAAAATAACTATTTTCCTACACTTTGTTGTCACACCTGGATACTGAGATGTACAGTAACTTATAGCAACATTGCAGTGCAAACCTCTTAATCTGAGTGAGCCATGTTGGTTATTGTCAGCACATGTCATGGGAGGTAAACCCAGAAGCATGATGACTGCAATCTAAGGCGTCTGATGTGGGTGAGGTGTTATTCAATCTGACAGGCAGTTTCCTATTTTTTCAGAGTAACACTGAACAAATATTACAATGATCTGTCTAACTGTGTGACAGACATTCAAAAGAACTTTCAGTGTGTGTGATTCAGACTTCAGACATGTGTATCCATCCGCCCACCCTCTCTTCTTTTGCTGTTTGTTGCCCATTTATTCAAATAATTACTAAAGGCAGCTTAGCGTGTGAAACACCAGTAAGACCAATCCAAAAGGGGAGTGGGTGTATGTGCACTGTAATTTATTTTTATGCAATAGTTATAGCTTTGCTACTCATTGTTCTGCTCATATGACTGATTCCAATCACTTGCATCCCTCATCCTGTTTATTTTAATAAAAACACAAGAGTATGTATTGTTGTGTCGTGTTTGTCTTGTCTCTACTCATTCCACTCCCTAGTTTTTTTTTAAAAATATGTACAAGATTAATAATCAGGAGTAAATGTGTCAAGCAATAACATTTATATAATCATGTAATCACTGAAACAATGAGTCAGGCAGAACTTAAAAATATCTAAACAAAAACGTCTGAAAATAGTTTTACATTTACGATGACAGCATGTAAGCATCATCGTATGTCCTCATCTCCCCACATCCTCGTCTCCATGTTTGTTCTCAAAACAAATTTCTACTGTCATGTCATGACATCATCTTGTTAAAATTGTTTTTTGTTTGGGTTAACTAGAGCATGCCAGTTTGGCTTTCCAAGAGTCCAAACACAAAAAGCCCAACAGTTATCCGATTAGCAAAGCAGCATAAACAAAAGGAGAAATCAAACGTCAGAAATGGGAGTTGGATCAGGTGGTCATCACAGCAATAAACACTGAGGTAAACATTTGTTTAAGGGGAGTGATGAGTCAAATCAAGCTCTGGGTCTAGTTCCAAGAAACAGGTTCACTGAGTTATCTGGGCTACTTTGCAGAATAAAACTTGAAACGCACCCAAATCTTGACATGCAATAGCTGTACATGATTGTATTCAACTAAGATTTCCATATAATTCAGTAAACCCGCTTCTTAGAAAAGGCCCAGTTGTAACTCGTACTGAGTCAAAATATGCCTTCTTACTCATTAATGGTTTATTGTTTATTCTTCGTCTTAGTTCTTCTCTCAGCCTCAGTTTGGATGCAGAGTGGCTTCTGTTGCATGTGATGTGTGGCTGTTTACGTTGTGTGAACTCTGTGGGACAGTGGTGGCATGCAAGTTTGAAAACGTGACCACTTGGCTGCCACTCTTGCATGCAGTGCTGTAGTCTAGGCCAGCAGCAACAAGTGTGGCTGACATGTTTGGGCAACTTGGGGAAACCTAACTGCTCAATAAAGCTCTTGAAGGAAGTAATAAAGGTTCTGATAAATCTTAGTCACGCTACTGTGTGAAAGTGAGGTGTTGCCTGCTAGAGGCTGCACAAATCATGCCAGATGTGGTAATGCAGAATCACACACACGTACCAACCCAAAGAATCATGTGTTAGCGTGTCATATTTCACTTGCTCAAATTACTGTATTTAGAATTCATCAAATTAAGAGGCCCTTTGCAGGCAATGTGTCTGGGATCACTGGAATTATTTACAGAAAACCACTTTAAAAAGGCCATTGAATATGTTCAGAGGTTTTTCAGAGATTTTTCAAATTAACAGTCACTTCATGATGACTGCGGCGTTGTCTTTGGACCTAAACAGGTGTGAAAGCACTCTGTATACCTGCTATAATCTTAATCCTGTAAGAAGATTGACCTACACACCTCAGCATAGCTTTCAGGACAATTCATCATCAAATGATACTCTTTGAAAAGGCATTACTTGCAGTGCAGCTCTCTCATATTATAACCACATTAAATATGGTAAAGAGGAGTCTGTGTTATTACAGTAATTTTTAACTTGTTTAAAGACAAGTGGAAGGGGAAAACTAACAATTAAATAACTGGAAAGTAACATAAAACATATGATTCCTCAGGGTGTAATCATTTTAAAGACTGTGTTAATAATAATGTAAACACGCCTTCTATAAGTATATTAACAGCTAATGATCTGCTTTCGTAACAAGCTCCACAGAACTTACCACTTTACTGCAGTGAATATGTTGGTGTGATAATGTGTTTTTACCATTTCTACAAATATGAGACAATGTAATTTAATACACCACACACCTAATTGTGGGTTAGTACTGCAAGTCTTTACTCACAAATCTTTACCTTATTTTGTTGTGGTTTTGGCATGCCTGCAGCTAACTGGGGTCAAAGGGGAGTCAAGTCAATGTTACAAGATTAACAAATGAGGTTACTCAACATGTGACAGCCTGCTTCAGCAGGAGAGAAGAAGGCACTCTTGAGATGGTATGTATCCCTGCATGTGTGCATTTTACAGTTTTCTTCCTTTGGATCCTCTTTGGAGCACTGAAGTAAAATTATTTTTTAAAGTCTATAACATTACAAAGTTGTTTGTGTAAAAGCATATCATCTAAATAAAATGTGAGCTAATGAAAACAAATGTGTTAGGCAAGTAAGGAGTCTAGACAGTGATGAAATAAGAGCATTTAGATGGTGGAGCCTTGTAGGCTGAATCTGAAGATAATGGTAGTGGTAGAGGAATGGTGATTAGGGAGGAGGTGAGGTTTGCAACATTTGTGGGAAGCATCTCAGAAGGAATCACAGATTGAGCAAAGGCAACTAAAACAGAGGTTCAAATTGTAGGAATAAAATATTTGCTCTCATGCAGAGAGCTGGTTAGCTTAGCTTAGCATTAAGACTGAAAACAAGAGGAAACATATAGCCTGACACAGATTAAAGAATCCTTCTACCAGCAAACTCTAATTAACACATTATAGTATGCTTGTATGATCTGTACAGAAACAGAAGCATAAAGAAGGCAACTTGTGGGCCTGGAAGTAAGTAGCAGACCTTGTCAAATAAATTAATAAGATTCAGTGCAGGACTACACTATCCAAGGTGTGATTTAATTATTTTCTTTTATTACAGATAACATGCATATTAGGATATGCTTAATCATATTCCTGTACACAGTTTTAAATCACAATGAGATTTTTAGGTTTATCAAAATCATGACAGTCATGATTCATGAATGTGAAAAAAAAAATACAACCCATGGTTTCCAGTTTGTCTATGACTGTGATCTTCTCCCACTTTCACAATATAATACACATGGAAATTGATGAAGTGCTCTCTGACGATATATTTCTGATTACTGTTAAAATACCACAGGCTCGTGAGTATTTTTTCCTGACACTGTAAGCACCTCCCACATTGGCTTAAGTGGCAAGGGCAGGAGACATCTCGATAATGTGCTTACGCAAAAATATTTCCACATCCACAGTGCTTTGGCCTCCTGATGTATATAACCCATGTTCTTTATTCATTTTGGCAAGAAAACACAGAGTTCTTAAGTATATATGTATGTAAATAGTGATATATTTTTTATGCATAAACATCGCATTTCATCACCTACAACCTACACCCATATTCGAGAGCACCTGGGACACAGATTTCTACACTGACTGGATTTTTTCCTTTAGAGAACAACGCTCAAACACTAGAGAGCTAGTGGCAATGTTACAGTTTTCTATTAAGCCCAAAAGAATAACATGTCTTATGTCATAAATTGTCCTCAGCAGCCAAACTATTGTTTACTCTACGTCGTTTTCTTCTTCATCATCCAAGATCAGCTCTTTTTCTGGCAACAGGCCGTAGCTGTTGAGGAAAGCCTCCACATCATTGGCGAAAAACTCCTCATTTAGGTGCTGTGTGCAGGCCAGAAAGTTTCCTATTAGTTCTCCAGCTTTGTACACCAGCAGCGTCGGCAAAACGTCATCTGAGAAACGTTCAGCAGCTCCAGATGCAACGGCATCAATCCTGCAGAACTTTACAGTGGGGTACTCAGTGGCCAGACAGTCAAGACAGTTGTTGAGCTGCTCACAACCTTTGACCCCAACATTGTAGATGTGGACAACCACCACCGTGGTGTGGTGCTCCTTCTCGATAACTTGCAGGAAGGCCTCTCCGCTGTCCAAGTCATGCACACATTCAAACTTGGGTCCAAAGCTGAGCTTTTCATGCATCTCCTGCATGCACTGCCGTCTGTATTTTTTTAGACATCCCTCATCCTCCTCCTTAAGCAGTTCATACTCTTGGACACTCATCTGAAAAATATATATTTAACCAATAATTAACATCCCAGAATGTAAATGAATGTTTATTCACAAGGTTACGTACATTCAATCATTTACTAAGCCGTATGTTTTCAAAATGATACCAATAAGCTCTAACTGCCAACACATTTCCCACCTAAAGATCACTATTAAAAATACAAAAGTAAAAGTCAAACTTTTGTAGCCCATTAGCTCCACATTGTACCTTGCGGTTAAGGTTTGCTCTGGAGTCATCTTTTGGCCTGTTAGGGGATGACATCTGTCTCAGGAGCTCCCTTTTCGCAGCTGGGAGGTTTTCCTGGTCCATACTTTCCAGCTTAAACCTCCTCCAGTCATTAATGACCCCTTTTGGACCTTTGAAGAAAGCAACCGATATTAGCTCTATATTTATAAAGGCTGAGATTTGCTAAGAAAAAAAAACAGATACAGCTGAGTTTCCTCCTCAGCACAGCTGAAGAGGAAATTTGGTTGCAGTTCACAAAGTAGAATTCACAAACACAATGCTCAAGGCAAAAAATAATCAATGATATTGGGGCTTTTAGTCACTAGTCACTAGTCAGCAAGTTACTGGTCTTGTCAGCAAGCACATTATGTCCTGTTTTCATTGGAGATTAAAGCTTTATCTCATCCCTGGAGAAAGTGCACTAATTGCACCAGTACTAAGAAAAAGAAGATTAGAGTACCAGTTAAACTACCAAAGTTCTACTGATCTGCACTCTACTCTGATTTTGTCCTTCTGTTGTAGCAATTTGTACAATGCCTTTGTTCTCATAAAATTACTACAAATAATTGATTAATGACTGATAACTAAAATTCAGATTTGCACAAATGTATCCATCTGTACCACACATACATACAAAGAGCACCAGGCCGTAAAAAAGGCTAGTTACTGTGTCATTTCTTGAACATACTGCTACTACTGACCTGTGTGGGTTGTGGACTCTTCCAAATTGATAAGTCTGTCAGACATGTTTTGTTTTTTTTGGTTAGCTACCTGTGAAACAAAAAATTCAGAATGCATTAAAAGCCAGTCATAAATTGTGGACAACATGACAACTGGTGTTTAAATGAACAATTAATTTTAATACTTAAAGAGCTTTTTTTCATTGTTTTTAAATTAAATAATTGTATCACTAAAGATTTCAAATCTTTGCACTGTGACAGAGCTGCTGGATACCCAGTGAGTCCCATCATATTTAATTAAATTAGTCTAAGAGGATTACTGTACTGCAACAGCGCTGTTGTGCTTGCTTAGCCTCAGGGCTACTGTTTTAAGGTGAAAAAAAGCCAACTAAATTCATTAAACTATAGGAAAACCTAATTATACACCAACACCAATAAAGGTAATATAATTATATTAATAATATAGAATACAATACTGCAGTTATTTTGCATAGTTGTTAATACAATAGAATTTA
>OMLM01008664.1:0-23877 GCA_900302695.1 Helostoma temminkii
TAAACTAACCTCCATCTTACAAGAAAGAGAAGCATGTTTTCAAAATTGTGCCCTCCATTGACAGTAACAAGGTCACAAGGACTTAAGGAACTGGATATTCCAAATTTAGGAGATAGGAGAAAAAAAACAGCAGTCAAGCTGAATATAGCCTGTTGATAAGTAAACAACCTCCAAGTCCCTACAAACTACTAGTTATTAGTGACTAATTACTACTGAGATATGAGGAAAAATTGACAGATTAAAATTCGAAAATTTAAATTAGACCCTCTTTAATGAAAAAAAGGGTATTATTAAGTAATTGTACTCATTAAACGGACAACAGAACCTTTAACTAACAATCTCACATGTTAATGACTGTTAGTTTATGGTTTACCTGCTGTAGCTGCCTTCCAGTTTCCACGGCAGCACGAAGCAGCTGAGGTGCATAACGGCACCGCAGCCTGCTTTCACATTCATAGAAATCCTAGCCATTAATTCCCAAGAATGGAGGTGAGTTCCAATGCTGATGAAATATATGAGAGCAGCAGAGGCAATTTCTATCTTTAAGCCAACAGACACCCACTTCACTTCATTCTGTGTTGGCTAGTTGGTGTTGGTGTGGTGAGGTGTGGAGAGGTATTACAGAGAGTAGGCTGATCTTTTTTTTCCTCCGCTCCCTGCATCTCAGTCAGACTGTGAAAACATCAGCCTGTCTGAGGCTGAGAGGGAAAAAACAGACAGAATGTTTGGTTGGTGATGCAAGCGATACTGCAGTTCACGTCTGGAGCTAACATAGTTAAGCTACAGCACTTTCATTCTGCAGATATATTTGTCTTATCCCTAAATCTCCTTACAGTACATCACGAAATGTGTGTCAAACAAATGCTGGCACGTTGGAGTGAGAACATAAATGATTCACTAGCTCGCTGACTCTGAGGGGCCCACGATGCTCAGTGGGCGCTGCAGGAGACGCTCAATATGCAGTGCCGGTCGTGCCAGTTGGCAGCAGGGCGCCGTCAGTTGGCACCACTCACAGCCCTTGTAGGTACTGACATCTTCAACAGGATTGTAACATCCCATATGCCCCCATTCTTCCACCCCCGCTCATGAATCCAGACAACCATCCTCACCGGAGCCTGAAATAAGACTGGGGCTCACACATACTGCGCTCTATCTTCTCTCAACATCTCATTATGCTCCCTGCTGCAGAGAAGAGCGGTTTCACTGCTACACACAAGCCTCGGAAAATAATCAGGCAGCAGCCAGCACTTTTCAGTCACACCACTGCATAACAGCCGCTCGCTTGAGAATTAAATGTCACAGCAGAAGCACCTTTATTTTGCCTCCCTTCAGATTTCTAATCCCCCTCCTCCTCCTCCTCTTCTTCTTCTCCTTCTCCTCCTCCTGCGTCGTCTTCATTATCAGTCGTTGTTAGGATGGCTGCAGCTGCAGCAGCTGCTGTGTTCTTCATCGCCTCCGTGAAGTTCAGCTTCCAAACGCACACAGATAAACATCAAAGTGTTATGAGCAACTTCACCGGCGCTGACAGGTTAAATCTCTGTAAACCCCTGCCAAAACAGACGATTATGTTATCAGTGAGGCGATAATGTTGCACGCTCCACCTGACATCAGGTGTTTTATAAAATGGTCTCCTTGTGTGTCAGTAGGTAAACACGGCAGTTGGTGCATTAGATGTACAATCCGCTGCATTATTCGCTTTTGCAAAATAAAGAAGCCAGCAAACATTTGTCAGCAAGGCAAAGATGATGACTTCATCCTGGCTTGGAAACTGTGAGTGCTACTATAGTAACGGTCAGGTAAACAAGAGGAAATAAATTAACAGATGTTAGGTGTTTTAGGAGTTTTAATTCAACAGCTCTAACAGCAGCAGCAACAGAGGTGTAAATGTAGAGGCACTTGTAGCACTTTGTTATCTCATCTCCACCTTAAACACTGAACAAAGCTGTCAGAGTGTGTTCTTTAGGACTAATCCCATTGTTGTGTCAGAGTACATTTCTGAGAAACAATTTGACCTGGGAGTGGATAGCTTTTACCCCAATGTGATCTGAATTCCATTCGCCCAAAATGCTCCTGCAGGCCCGGAGTCCTCCAAGTGAATGAGTTCACGTTAGCCCAGCTCCAGTTCCCTGGATCGCTCATTAGGAACTTGGCTGAGCACTCAAGGTTTTGTTTGGATGGCTCCCAAATGGAAACACACTTTTGGAGCGGTGCCAAGCTGTCAGCCCTACGCATGATTTGCAGTGTGAATGATGGTCAGCTCCTTGGATAGAGCAGTTCTCTGGGGCTGTCACTGAAATAGACTCCGAGTCCAAATGAGTGAAGCACTAATCACTTGTTCTGACTCAAACACTCATTCAAATTTGACACAAAAACATCTTAACATTAGGGTTTGTTAAATGTCTGTCTTCCAGGTTGGCTATTTGCGATCAGGGATTCATGCACAGCAGAAAGGTCATGTCACAATGACTCACAATGGACATTTTATAAATAAAGAAACCTTTCAATGATCATTTAAAGCTACATTACACAAGAAAATCCAGTGAGACAGTAAAATGCTAATCAAGACTAAATAAAGTTATTAAAGTAGTAAGAAACATGTCCCCATGAGTCAAAAACACAAAGCATATAACAAAAATCTTGCTGTTTACAATAAATATACTGTAACACTAGATTTCAAACACATTGTGTGTGTCCAGCCTCATAGTAGATGCAGGCATAACTTAACTTCTATAAAAACAGAGTCTATTTAATTTAATAGGATAACCTGATTCCTGATAGGATCATGAAACAAGACTCTGCACACCTGTTTTTTTCCCTCTGAAATATTATAAGCGTAACATTGACATAAATTTAATCCATCTGAAGCCATCAGTCTTCCTCTGTCTACTTCTTCCAAGCCTCACATTGAAACCCTAAACATATATAAAGCTGATCACTACAGCACTGATCATAGTGTCTGATACACGTTTGCAAACAGTTTTTTTCCTTCACAAAGGCTCCGTGCAAAATGTTCACTGAAATCCACTGAAATCCACCACTCTGATCAGTCTAACAGCTTGTTCTGCACCCTGAGTTTACAGGGAGGTCTTCTTTTTGCAATTTAGAACTTTTTCCACATTTCTCAAGTTTATGGCAAAAAAACAAAAATTGAATAAATATATGTTATATAAAAATAGCATTCATTTTTTTCTATGTGACAGTGTGTCGCTGTCCTTCACATTTTTATTACAGAAGTCTACTTGGATCAGCTCTTACTGTCTTTCCTTCGTCCCTTCTAATCGGACTTCACTGGTCTGCACAACTGCACTTACTAAATGGACAGCGCATCCCACACAGTTTGGTCCTTTTAATAATTAAGTAGGGCAAACATTATACAATTCACATACTTAAAACATGGAGTTCATCGAGTAGGTCAAGAATGATTACACGCTACGAGCTCACAGGCAGCGAGAAACCATTTGTTCAGAGGTAATTAGCCTAAATGATAAAGTAATGCAACCCCATTAAGGCGTAGAAGAAGGAGCTTTCAGGAGGAAGCTGAAACAACCGGCGAGCCACAACAACACAAGCCGCAGCGCAGATTAAGGATTTATTTGTGCAAGGATGATATAATCTCCTCGATTCTGTGTTCAGACTTGAGGCTGAAAAACAACACTGATTCATATGAGTCTTCTGATTTCAAAACACACCCTCAAAATCAGATGCAGCAGTCATGTTTAATGTATGTAAGTGTGATGTTTAAATGGTGCCAGAGCGCAGCGAGCAGGCCCCGAGGGCGAAGTGTGACAGATATCAGAGGTTGAGTTTCTGACCTCCAGGTGAAGCCGCTTTATAAGCCTCTTAAGGCTGCAAGGTTTATCAGTAATTTACTGCACGGCCAGTCATGTTAACATTATCATTAAGTGTGCTCATTGTGTATCTCTGAAGCGCACAAACGCAGACACTCAGACAATTGTTAGTTCACTCCCTCCTCTCTGGACTGAGGTCATAGAATGATCCTCATTTTCTTGTATCATCTTGACAAGCCACGGATAATAACAAAGAGGGTGATATCTCTCGCATTGCGGTCTCTTTGCGTTGTGGGGGATTTAATGTCAAACTCTTCAAGATGCACAAGATTGTCTGCAAGTGGTGCTTTTTTTTTCCTGTTTGGCTCTTGGCACAAATTAGGAAAAAAACTATGCAGCAGAAAGAAAAGAAAAAAACATGTTCTCCCACAGGCAGACTGGGGGGAAAAAAAGGTAAAGGTCTTGAACAGAGATTTACTGTTCCACTTTATGAGCACCCAGGCTGCTGCTCAATAAATCCTTTATCATTGTGCTTTTATTGGGAGATTTGATCTCAGCAGGCAGATGGGGGGCAGCCTTAAAAATCCATCCGACTTCCTTCTGGTTTAGAGCTGTTTGAGCAGACTGGCACCGGAGTTTATACGGAGAGATACTCATCTGGAAACCTACATTGATCATGTCAGTGTGATGACGCTTGTGGCTGAGCAACGCTCACTCATGTGGTGAGTAATCAAGGCAGAAGCTGGAGCTTCCCTGTAGATCTGTGAGCTCCCACAGCTTGTGCCTGAGCTCTGCTGGGTTGTGGTGTGACATGGAGTCTGGCTGAGACATCATAATCATGTCAATATAAATACAGCACATGGCTCTTCAGTCAGATATCTGAACATAAATAGACGTCTCTGAAAGAATTATCACTGCCTGGATACAAAACACAACAATGCTCATCAATGAAGAAATCAATGTCATATTGACTGACCAGGTCAGTTGTTCTCGTTTCAAGTTAAACAAGAACTGCTGAGCTTAATGGTTCACAGTATTAATTTTATATCCTGGTAAGAGTATTCAGGACATCAAGCTCAGTTCCAATTATTTTAAAACATTTTTTTGCAGTACTGAGCTCAATGTCCCTTTTAATGGAATCTAACTTAGCAGTTTTTTTTATCCCCTTAGACAGTTTGGTTTAGATAGTTACAGGTCTACTACTTTAAGTCCCAGATGGGCCACATTGACTTTCACAATAGTACTCTATATTCGTTGTGCAGTGTGCAAATGCTTAGAACCAAAATAAATGTCTGATTTCAAAGTTGCAGACATGCAGGTCACAGTCATGTCCTACATTATGGAGTGCCTCAGGTCAAGAACACAGGATTCAGTAGATGTTCTCAGAGACGCTGGACAAGTATTCAGCTACATCATTCTGGATGATTCCAAGATTTGCAGGTTGATTGGCAACAGGTGAAGGTATCAAGATTGAGCATAAAGAAGCTTCCACCAGAGGCTCACTCAGTCTTTCTGAACAAAGATGATCGTGACTCACAACTTTGTGTCAAATTTGGCGAGAGAATCACCTCTTCAAATGAATATTTCACAACACTACATTGCAAAGAAATTAGGTCTCTCAACATTCACAGTACAAAACAGTTTGAAAATACTGAGGTACTCCCAGGAAATCACTGCATTAGAAAGCATCGTGCTACTGTGATTATTATAGCCACATGGGCCTGGGAGGGAATTTGGAAGAGCATCATCACTTGACACAGACCACCACTGCATCCAGAAATGCGCACAGACTACACATGGAGGGAGCCATACATCAGTTCTGTGCAGAAATGCTTTAATGCTGAAACACCTGCAGTCAGGTGGTTTCCAAAGATTAAAAACTGTAATTAGAATGTGATCTAACACAGTGGTAAACACGCCTCTTCTTCTGAGCACGTTGCAGGGATAAAACTTACAAAATACAATGAAGTTCAGTGAAAACATCTTTTTGTACTTTTCTCAGACAAAGGTTCAAGTGAATTAAGCAATAAAAGACTTTAGTTTTAAAATCACATTTAAAGAGACAGAGGCAACACGCGAACGTGCACTAGGGAGTAGGCAAAATGCAAAGTCCAAAAACGTGTGGGAAGTTTGAAACAGGTTAGTACAAACAGCTTCATAGCTAAGATGACACAATAGACCATTAGGGAGCATGCAAGAGTGACTGAACCTGAAGACATAGTAGGGGCTAATGAAGGAATGAGGAACAGGTGTGGGAGGAATCAGATGACTGGAAAGGTGGGAAGACTGGAGTTACTACAAGGCAAGTGGGAGTGGTCATGGCTGAAAGGATAAGACAGAATCATTTAAATGAAATCCTAACATACTATTGATAAAAATCTAACACTAGTGTTTAATTCTGACAATAAGCCTAATTTTTAACATAAATGTCTTTTTTTCTTTTGCTTTATTTAACCCAGAGTGAAATTATCCCCAACCTTTTCCTTGCAAGCTTCTTTTAAGACATGATTAATTGTGAGCCGAGGGGCAGCTGAACTTAACGCTACTGACGAGGCCTGTCTTACTGATAAGAAGCGTTTGCGGTTAAAAAAAAAAAAATCAAGCAGTCTGTGAGGCTTCAGAAGCCGGTGGCAGCAATCAGGGTGGCAGCGCAGAGTCTGTCAGAATCCTGGCACGACAACATGTTGAAGCGCTTTAAAAAGTGGATGAGGAATAGTGGTCAGTGCTGCCTTTTCACAAGGGCGGTATTGAACGGGCCGATTCTGATTGGTTCAGCATGTGCATACACATTAAGCACAACAAAACTTTCATCATTTCTTGCCGTTAACGTCTCTGTTAACTTCCTCCTTTAAATGTCACGCCTCGATAATTTACCAACAAACCCCACAACATTGAGTAAACAGGGCGATACAGTATAAAGCGTCACTATGAGTAAGCTGATCTTGAGCTGGGATTGTTTTAACTGCTGTTTCAACAACAAGTCCCAGAAGTGTTGAGCTGATGTTATTTTCACTCTTCCTAGAAATGATGAGCAGTTGCAGTAGTGAAATGTGTGGTTAAAGCTTTCACATTCATCTTTTACTTATTTTTAATAGTCATGTTTTCCTCAGTAAAACACAAATTTGTAAAACATGATCTTTGCCATTTTCTGTAAGATCGGTCTGATGTGCAGATGAAAGGGTGCAGAGAATAAAAACTGGATGAAATGACTCAGTTGAATTTGCCTCACGATGACTGCTCGGTGGTAAAAATACACACCGACGAGCTGAAGCTGGTGATGATGATGATGATACACAGCTATTTAAACCGTGTGTGCTTCCGGCTCACGAGCACAGACACCACTGTAAATTTCACAGAATCTTGTGGTTTGAGGGGAAACGTGGCTCACTTCAGCCTTGCGTCTCACACGTTGCCAGCGTTTCTGCATCAAGCCTCTTGATTTCCTCTTCACATAAACTTGGTGGTTACTTATCTGCAAATGTTCAAGCCTTCCTCAACATATGGATCTGGTCACGGTTCGGCGGTTTGAGCTGGCAGAGGGGTCGGCTCAGGCGGAAGACGCACATCTGGCTGGATCTTGACCTGAACGAAAACAGCCCCTTAGAAGCCTTTTGTCTGCAGCTCCTTTTGAGTTAAGGCAGTAGAAGGAAAGAAAGAAAGAAAGTGGGGTTTCACTTTGTGGTTTGATGAATGCGAGACACCGAAATTACTGCAGAATTTCACTCTGCTCATAATTCTTTCATAGCTTTCCAAATAATACACGTGGATTACTGACATCCTGCCTGCTCTGGTTGGATCCACTCGCAGCATTTGAGGAAGGACTTTGAGAGACCTCGTAAACAAACATCATAATGGCATCTTCAAAGCAAATGCCAACATGTGCCTTTACCTCCATCTCATCAAGCGGCAATTTTATTTTATAGCTTCAAAGGCACCTTAGGTTAGGATTTTGCTCCTGCTACTTAAGGTAGTGACCTAAAAGTAAAATTCCTTTTCATGATATACTTAATTCATCCCTCAAGGGGGGGAGTCTTTGAAGTAGGTACGGGTTAAATACGAGGGCTCCAGGATACCTGGAGATATACAGCCAGAGGCAGAAAGAATACTGAAAGACCCTGCATGGGTTGAATAACTGCTACTTAAGTAAATGTACTGCCAGTTACTTGTAATATTTGAACAACTGCAGCAAATAGATCATTTACAGTATGTACTCAAAGTAGAATATACTTCCTACGTATTATCCTGTACCTTTTAACACACAGATATAATAATCTTATAATAAAGTGCATCAACAATAATACAAGTTCATTATTATGTGTTTGGTCAATGGAAATGATCCTGTAATCAACTGTAATTGATGAATTTAGTAAATATATTGAACCACAGTATAGTAAGATATGCAGAAATTTGTCAAATTTTCATCACTTTTCTTTCTATATGCGTCTACAATTATTATTATTATTATTTTTTTTCATAGATTGGATTGAGCTCAGGTGATTGACAGATGACACTGTATATACGATCTCTGTTCATTCCTTCACTATCTTCTATTTGATGTACACTCAGCAGTCCACTCAATAGGAGCAGTAAATTGAAATTAGACACTCGCTAATCATTGTCATCTTCTACTATCAAGAATGACCAAGATTAATTTGCTTGTTTCTAAAATTCAGAGTAGCACCTTGCTGGAGTGGTAGCAGAAAGTACATGCACACTATTTGTTGTTGTTGTTGTTGTTGTTGCAGGACAGGTTTATGCACTCAAAAATGTAGTGCACTATACAGTTAATAGAGACTGATTCTGAACACAGCCATAGATCAACTTATACCAAAATGATGGGAAAAGAAGAATGGAGAAGGGAAGGAGCTGCTCGTGAGCTCCTCTGTGGAATATGGTGGATGCGGATGTGGTGTTTTGGTATTTGATGGTGCTTCACAGTGCGGATGTTTTTCCTGCTTCCAACACATCAACTTTGAGGACAAAATGTTCACCTGGTGCCTAATATATCTCACTACTGTGGTCAGTGGTCAAAATGTTGAGCCTGATCAGTGTAATAACTGTGTTCACGACCACTTGAAGACACCTCCTTGTACTTTTAAAACAAAAAGCATCAGCTATTGTCTTTTGTTGACTTTCATATCTGTATAGATTATTAGTGGAGACAGAGGATCTCAGTTATTGGTGGAGCTTTTAGATGGTGCATCAGTGTGTAGCCTCTGGAGAAAGACATGATTGAAAGCTGCTGTCAATATGAGGACTCCCTCACGTCATGTGTCACTGCACTGTAGTGGCTTCCTTTTCCACAAACACACTCCTTCAGGCAGCTCAATCAATAGTCTGCTCACTCAAATACATATACACTTCCTGTGATAGGATACCGCAAAGTAGCTGAAGATCTGAAGCTGCATGTGTCTAATAATACATGTGTATATGCAGATGAAAAAAAATCAAAAAAGGACAAAGAGCAGATAGGTAACTTGAACAATTTTATTTGTGAAAAACTACAAGCAAAATTCATAAATAGACATTTCTATTTGAAGCGGAGGAAAATGATCAGGATAGCCTATAAGCGCAAAGTCGTGCACATGCCAGAAACATGTATTATTTTAACATTATAAGCTAGACAAGGAGCCGTGATCCGCTGAAAAATGATGGGTACATTTCCACACCAGGAACATAATGTGACCATTTCACAAGGGAAAACAATGACACATCAGCTATAAGTTAAAAAAAAAAAAAAAAAAGGAAAGAAAAGAAAGAAAAAAGATAAACTAAAACTGGAATAAACAAAGAATGGATTATTGTACTGTCCCTACTTTTTTTTTTACATTTTTTCAAAACCGAGCAATAACTTTAAAAGCATTGTACAAGACATTGTTATAGGAAGAAATGAGTTTGTATAATACACTTAATTGGAAATTCACGGTTAAGATTATACAGTCAGTAAACAAGCATTCTATATCTGGGTCTCTGACAAACAAAGCTAAAAAATGTAACCATCTTTACACAGTAAATTAAGGTTACTGGTCGCACACAAGAACAGAACTGCTTGCGCGGAAAGGAAACAGGAAACAAAAGACTTCAGCTCCAATGTCATTTTCATAGTGTTTGCTTTTGCACCTTTTAAAATTCTATATACAAGCAATAATTCATATACTCAGCAAATGGCCATTTGTCAATAATTTAACCATGAATCCTTTCTGTTGGAGTACTCGTCAAGTGAATGTAGTTACAGATAAGGCAGGTGAAAAGATGGCTTTTTAGGCCCATTTCTAATAGATTGCATTACAAAGAAAAGTTTGATTCTCAGTAAAAGTTGGACACTTTTCCCCCTCTGACCCAACAGTCCCAACGTTTTTAGTTGTATTCACATTGCTTTTCCTCACTTTGAACACTGATTTTGTATGCAATAAAGTACATAATTACATATTATCCATAGCAGAAAAAGGTTATGAACACAAATCTCCTGGACTTCAACATTGCTTGCAACACGTGTGATTATCATCCCTACGTGTGAAACCTGAAAATTTTGAGTCAACAAATCTTGTCCCTTGGATCCACTGGGACGTGTTCATGTCACCTAACCTGGCTATAGTTGTCCTGTGAGAACCTCAACTGGTGACGTGGGGGCCTCTGTTTGGAGGAGCTACATGTACTGTGGTAGTTGAGCAGAGTGAAGAGGGGGCTAACTAGGGCCAGAGTCTTCACCCCAGCAGACCCAGAACTCTTCAGCTACCCACCCAGCACCTGAGCCGGTAGCGTTGTGCAACTCGGCTCACAGTATTGACAGTTCTCTGCTCCGATTTAGGCGTGCACAGAGACAAGTGGACAATAAGAACACCATTTACATGGATTATATTAGTCTTTATTTAAACTGTTATTCATCTCACACATTAGATAATTGCATTTCAAATTGTTATTAATCTGTCTATGTATCATTGTATTATGAAATTCCTTTGGTCCTTCAATAAATAAAACTAAGATATCATATACACATTTATTCTTTATACAATTTCATACAGTTAAAAGGAAATTATGTTGGTCTAGTATCAGCTAAGGTGAAAGTGAATAAAAACCCTTAAATAAACCTTGCTGTTCTAAAAATTGAAAGAGCAATTGTGTTCTATTAACTACTGCAATATTTTGCCTTCAATGACAGGAGTCTTAAATTAATAAAAAAAACAAATAATAATAATAAAAACATGTCAATTGAATCCGTAAATTGTTCATATGTTTGCACTTGTTTTCTGGGAACAGGTGGAGAGAATGAAGATTCAAGGTGGCTCCAGGACCACAACTAAATAAAAATGAAATCGATTCACAACAGCTTGACACAACAGGTCTATTTTTACAGTTCGACACGGTTTTACCAAGTGGAACTGTGTGTAACCATCCTTCAGTCACAAAACAAAACAAACTCTGGCTCAAGAGTCGAGGACAATTCTGCGTTCAGCCAGAAAACTCAATCAATATTTAAGTACAGAATGCAGAAAATATCAACAGCTTTTAGTGTTTTACACAACAGCCTACACTGTACAGGTAAGGACATAAGATACTGTATAAGAGATCTGCTATAGCATACTAAATCATAGACAATCTACAGTTGAAAAAGTCAGGTGTCTGAACTTCAGGTGACCTTCTGATGGACACTGACCAGTACAGAACGAGCAGATGGACCTGATGGAGGTCCAGACAGTGTTCAGAGTGAGACAGTTTGGTTGAGAAAAGTGAATTTGATTCGTCAGCACTTTGTCACATTGAATGAATGAGCAATCCCAGACCTGCAAAACCGCTTCACAGTGTATCTAGCACCAGTGTGTGTATGTGTGTGTGTGTGTGTCTCTCTCTCTCTCTTGCTCTCTGTGGTGTGTGAGTGTGTCTGTCTGAGACTCGAGTCTTGTCCTATCGTTTTCAAACTGCAATAAAAACACTTACGGAACAATCGATCGGCAGAGCTACACAGCAAAGCTTCAACATAAAAAGGAGAATATCAAAGTATACAGGTGCAACAGGTAATAAATAAGGGTAATAATAGTTTAAAGTTATTAAAATGATTGTGGTTATTGTGCCCAGCGGAGAATTCTTCTTTACAAAAACAAACAAAAAAAAACTTGGCCTCACATCCACGTACAAATATAAAACAATACATACAAGTGTCTGGATGCTACCGCAGGGGAGGACGGGGGTGGGGGTGTTATTTGTGTAGCCCAGCTCTCCTTGCCTGTGCCACGGGTGTAACCATGGGGGGGGGGAAGTTCCACAAACAGGGTGTTTAGTTTCCCCAACAGGCGCACTGTTCCCTTCAGTCAACCAGCTCCTCTAAGCATCCAGGGGTGGTCATGGAATGGAGGCAGGGCAGCGATGGGAAAGGTGAAATCTCTCCCCTTATGGGATCCATTGTGTCCAGAAACGTGGGAGGAAGGGGAAAGGGCGAGTGGAGCGGGGTGAGGACGGGTAGAGGGGTTAAAAGGGGTAGGACCTCAGAACGACTCGTCGTGCCCCACAGACAGATCTCCTTTAGGTGTGGAGGCGCGCGACGAGCCCTTGTCCATGCTCTCGGAGCCGGAGCTCTGGTGCTGCTGTTCGGAGCCCGCACTGGACGTGATGGTGGATGAGGACGTGGAGGAGGAGCGGGTCTTCTCCTTAAAGTCTGTTATGATAACCGTCACGTTCCCTACGGTGATAGCCAGCTGCTGGGCAGTGCTTCTGTCAATGTTCTTCAGTTTGGGCCTGAGAGGAAGGCGAAACAAATCAAACACAAAATATTAATAACGTAAACTGTCGACCAAAATGTATGTCTAAGCAACAACAGAGGGGAGGCTGCCAGTACTGTGGGGGCGGTTACACTAAATTGCTCAATTCACTGGGTGACACATGAACAGTCAGAACAAGTGTATAAGTGAGAGTGGGTGTTTAGAGTAAAAGATCATCTGTGAATCATCTGAGGTTTCCCACCAGCCTTGCTGCATGAGTTTCTCTAAAGAGAAGTGCTGCGCAGTCACAGATGTGAAACCATGTGTTCTGCCAAAGACATGCAAAGTAGGAGAGAGTGATACCCACCTGGAGATGTGAGAGTTCTTGTTGGTCTTGGTTGTTGACTTGCCAGACTGTATGCTGTGTTTGTCACTGGGTGAACTCTGATGGTTGTCTGATTTGGGTCTGGGAGAAAACAAATACACATGGGTGAGGATAATTTCATCATGACAGACACCAAGAGGCAGGACTTAAATGTCAAAGTGAAAGTGTTCACTGACCTGGTCTTTTTGCTGCTGGGCTTCTTTGTGACAGCTGGGCTGATGTCCTTCTCTCTGTCAGGTTTATCTTTGATTGGCTGTTCCTTGTCGCTTTTGTCTTTCTCAGGGGTGTCTGCCTCTGGTCTCACGCTCTCTGGGCGCTCACCCTCTGGGCGCTCACCCTCCTCTGGGCGCTCACCCTCTGGGCGCTCACCCTCTGGGCGCTCACCCTCTGGGCGTCCTTCACCATTGGGGCGTTCTCCTTCTCTCTCCGGGCGCTCCTTGTCTGTGCGCTCGCTCCTCTCCCTCCGCTCCTTCTTTGGCGGGGGAGGCATCGGGTACTGCTGAGCGACTTGTTGGGCAACCAGCTGGGAATTGATCCGGGGTTTCCTGTGAGCAAGATCCGAGGCACAAACATGGATTAGCCTCATAGTGGAGCTGTTTGCCCGCCCTGGCCACACATGAACAGTTACACTACTGCTGACAAAGAGATGGCTGAACCCGAAGGCCGGCGAGGGAAAAGGAGCAGGTGCTCCCAGCTGCTGCAGAGGCAGGTTAACGCAACCTCTTCCTGGTGGAACAGCTCTGTTTGAGGGCTAATCTTGTTAGCTCGCGGTTGTAATAAAATGAATGCACAGGATCACAAGGTGGGACATTTGCAGCACGTCACTTAGGTTCTCTGATCTGATTACTGCAGGGTTGGCCCCATTTGTCACAGACTGAGATTCAGTTGGACATGGTGCAGCTTTTCCACTCGCCGAGCTCACCAGCTACCACAGAGCTACTCTGTCCTCTTTGTGACTCATTTGTACACACATAAACATTGTTTGAAGGTTCTTTTTCAGCAAATACAACGCAAGCTAGGAAGATTAAAGTCACAAGAAACTTTCAGAGAATTTCCTAAAAGCGGCAGTTGATATGAAACCATACCTTTCTGAAAAAAGTAACATCTTATGTCATCAGTGTGAGGTAAAACTCAAACCCAGACTGCTTGAGGCAGCAGACAAACCTGCAGCATAATGGACACCAGCTGGTGGCATCTGGGGGAGATGGAAGGATGAGTGCAGCCATGCAGAGACTCTGACTGAGCAGAGACCAAACTGCAGCCAACAACATGGATAATAAAAGGCCAGTGCTGGGCATGGTGAGGACTAAACCACAAGTATGTTCACACACACAAACATTCACTTGAAAAGCTTAGCATGCAAACAAATAGACTGGCACAGGTCGATGGATACTCAGGAGGCCTTTCAACAGGAACAACAAGTTATACTGGCTAGAAGTGTATACTCAAACCCTACCAGACACAATTCTGGCCTTGGCGGGAAGAGTTGAGTGATAGAGGAGGGCTTTTAATCCTCAGGACTGCTTTATAAGACCTGTGGTCAGGTAGGGAATCCTAAAAGTTGTAGAAACTCTGCCAGTCTATGCTTGAGGCCAGGAAAACAAGTGTAACTGCTTCAAAAATTAAGCTCTACTGGTGAAAAATGTCTCTGACTTTGCCATGGGAATGAGTTATAGTGAAACATGTCTAAGAGTGAATGCATGTGGCAAAAAAGCTCAATAATGGGTCAGAATGATGATACTGATTTCAGCAGGCTGGTTTCCAGGCTACTGCTTAGGTGGTTAACCTCAGTCTTTCAATTTGGCAACATGGTAGCTGGTCCAGTTACTCGTTTCTGCACTTCCATCCTTGCATGACGCCCCCACTCCCTCGGGCCCCCTCTTATCTTAAAGTAGTCTAGCACTTTTAGACTGACATTTTGTCCAGCTCTTCTTTTCTCTACTTCTCCATTGAACTCATTTGGTATCCTCTTGCTGGGGCCTATTATCGAGTGAGAGGGGCTCCCCTTGAGGAGGGGGTGCGGACGTGCGGCCGATCAGAAGGCAATCAATCAGGACATAATAGAGCATCATGTCGTAATGCTTGCACTACACTCGAATCAATACACCCGCTGTGGTGAATGCTGATGAGCCCTGAGCTGCTGATCCAGTTTCTGCTGCTGTAGTTCTCCGTCTAGTGCTCTTTCTACCTGCTGCAGGTCTTTACTGTATATCTGAATTCTTATTGAGTTATAACCTCATACTGGACAAATGTCAGATGATGTTAATGATTTGCTCCAGGACCCTGTACACTTGTGAGCCTAAGTTTTCCCTGTTGGGTCCCTGTTATAATGATACAATGTAGTTTACTCCATAGGAATCTAGTTGTTAGAAACGATCAACACGACACAAAGTGTAACAAAAAGAGGCAGCTGTGATTAAAGTTACAACAAAGACATGTGCTCACCCCTCGTAAAAAAATATTTGCCTCTCTAACCAGCGGCCACGGAGAAACAGACTGCAAACGCAGGTGGCATCCAACAGGACCAGAGATCATTTAGTTTGGCAGTGAGAGCTGTTAGCCAAAGTGGTGGTGAAGGAGTGATTGACTGATTGATTGATAAACTCCACGCGTCTTCTGCCTGTTGTGGAGCTAAGGTCCTGGACAGGACCTGAGATTTGTGTCTGTGGCAGCAGTAGCATAGATGCAGCTCTGGTAGTTAAGCAGTGATTCAGTGCCAGCTGTAAGTCAGCCATGAGTCGCTGCTGCCATGACAGAGCCACCAGTCTCGCTGTCCTATTATTTATTTATTGACCACACATCATGGCGATGAACAGGATTGCTCTGTGGCTCGTTAACAAGGCTGAGATCCGGCATGACGTGTGTGTCTGTGTGTGGTTGTGTCTGTCTGTATGCTCGTTAACAAAAGGAAAATATGCTTGATAATATATTTAAAATTAAAAATGTATAAATAAATCTGTCCATGTTGTTGAGAACATAGTTAAACTAAAACAACGCTGATCACTGTTCTACAGCTGAACCATATTATTTTACCAAAAAGAAATCAAATAGCAACAATGTGTATAAAACCACAGGTACTAGAAGTAACAGTGGGAGCAGAACCAGGAGTGAACCCCAGGGTCCAATTGCAGAAACTGTTCCAACCTCCCACTGCTGCCAACATTTTCTGAGTGTGACTCTGTGTGTGTGCGCAATAGTGAGCGAGAGTGTGTGTGTGTCAAGTGTGTAAAGCCTGCTGTCGAATAATTTCCCACTGTGAGGGCTTACAGCATATTACCTCCCATTCGCACAACAATAGGTCATGATTGACAGCTCCTCCTATGCTTGCCCCTAAATTCCACCGTCTGTGGGAGGGAGGAGTGGGGAGACTCCCTCCACAGGATGCCCTGAAATAACTATCATCATGCCTAAAAGCTCCTAATTCAGTCAAACTGACACCCGTGGTTGAGACTGCTCCATTCAGCCTGAACCGTCCCAGAGGCAGACACACACCTCTGCACAGCTGGTGCTCTCACTGGTTGGAAGCAGCAGAGGCTTGCCAGCCATGAGCAAAAGCTGAAGCTGATGTCTGAGAGGAACGCTTTCTAGAGAAGGCAAAAACAACGAACCCAAGCACTTCACGGAGAGAGAGTAAAGGGAGTGAGCGAGCGATGGAGAGTGTGATAGAGAGACAGAGAGGCGCAGGAAAGCCCTCATTAACACAGCTCTTTTATTTGAAGTGCTGTGTGGAGGACAAGCAATTATTTCCTGCCAGGCTGAGTGAATGCAGTGGCAGACAGCTGAGCGAAGAGGAGCGAGAAAGAGAGACAGCCAACAGGCAGACAGTTCCTCGAACATGGACAGCACACTGAAGAGCTCAGACTGTTTAACATCACGCACTCTCTCATTCAGACTTTGTAAATAACCACATCCACAGTATGAAAGCACACTCCATGAGCACAGTGACATACAAAGATGTTCACAAACATGGATCCTCCATTCACATGCACCGGCCAGTGCCCCGATTTCATCCCACACAGGACTGAGAGACCATCACAGACACAGCCAGAGGCACAGCTCTCTGATGCAGCATGTGAGAATGCCTCAGGGCTTTATTTTGCTCACTCAATATGTTGGCGTGATGACGTGCTGGCAACCATGTGAGTCATTGTCAACAAGTGTCAACACTTGCTGTATGCCTTCATCATTATGCAGATATACATGATGCCCATTCTCCCACCAGGACACGGGACTTGATGGAGCAGAGCTCAGATTAGAGCTGCATGTCTGTGCTGCTTTGACTTTGTTAACCGGTCAGTCTGTGTACTCTTTCAATCTTTCCCAAATGTCCAAACCGCATGACCAAACTTACGGGTCTGGCAACATTTCATGAAATAGTAAAACAGATTGAGTCCTCTCCATCAGTGCGACCTAATGATCTATTCATGTATGTATGTATGTATGTATGTATATGTATGTGTTTATTTATTGTGATTTTCAATTGCAAGACAACTGATTCAAATACCACTGGACTGTGGGACTTGTGTTCGCTGTCAGGAAAATCTTGATCAGACAGAGCTTGAAGTGACTACATCAGTGCTGTTACCTCCAGCCATCCATGGGTAAAGTAATCTGTTTGAGTGAGTGTATTTGGGAGGTTGAATGAGGATAGCACCTGAAGAGCAGCCCGGGGCCATAATGCTTCTGAATTCATTCCCACTGCCCACCAGAGGCATTAAGCGTTCATCCTTTCATCCGTCCCTTCTGGTCAGGATTTTGAGGGCTTAATGTTACTGTGACTTTTCTCCCTCTACGTCTCATTCTTTAGACTCCCGGTAGGGGTCTGTGGATCTCCCACAATGTTCTCATCACCAGTTTCTTTAGGCATTCTGTCTGTATGCACAGCACGCTCCCAGAAAGCATCTACATGCCACACTTTAACCTCAAACAACAGTTAGCCGTGACACCTTCAAGTCTCTTGAAAGTATATCAACTTTTCTGCAACAATAATAAACTCTATGCACCATGCTGGCTGCTGGAGTGTGTTTTCTGCTTCTCCTGACAGGCTAAGGAAGTCTGGCTGGCTGAGTCTCTGCATTTGAGTGAGGCAGACATAAGCAAGAACAAAAGGAGGTCTATGACAGATGAATTTAAAGGGGAAATGTCTGAGTTTGTGTCTGCGTTCTGTGTAAAAGACAAAAAAAACATGTCACCGTCACAATCACAAGGCTTTCCTTTACATGATGAACTGGCATCGAGCAGACTGACAGCGAGTCACTGTAAAGGCACTGAGCACGGAGCATTGCTCAGTATCACTCATTTGTTTTCCTCCTCTCCATTGCCTCTCCATCACTGTGTCGCATCCGTCTTCTTCCCTGCCATCTCTTCACTTTCTCCCCACCTCTCTCCATCAATCCTACTGGCTTTAAGTAGGCCTTCTTCACCTCTCTTCACCCTCCCTCCTGCTATTATCTGTCAAATAGTCCCGAACAGCCCTGTCCAGTAATTTTCCTACAAGGTTGCTTTAGTATAAACAGAGCCTGGTTTCAGTTTGCTTAAAGAATCATCAAACAGCTTTGCCAAAGGGGACTCTGCCCCTTCACAGCAGAGTCTCATGTTCAACAAAAGGGAAACAACAAGCAAACAACAAGAAATGGGGAAACCTAACATCAAGAGGTCCAACGCAAAGCCTGTACTGATTACTATAGCCTGGATTCAAATCCACAAGTTCTTCTAGACTATGGTTCCTTGATAATGAACTAGGGCTGAAACGATTCCTCGAGAATTAAAATTTCATGTAACGAAGCTTCATGATAAAATGCTATGAGTCCACCACAGGGTTGTATCTAGTGAGTTACCTGCAAACATTACGTAACGTATATGTGTTCACATTGTGTAATAGGCATGTGTAAAAATGAACTAAATGCTGGTGGATAAAAACACCTTTTATTAGTTAGCGCAATTTTATCACATCTAAAAATAGAGAATAGAGTTGGCTATGGTAACTGATGTTATGCTCATCATCTGTTCACATATCCAAACTCCCAGTTTCCCTTTGTGTCACTTTGCTTCCACAAACTCCTGGAGCTGACGGAGTGTGTTGTGTGTCTGAATGTGCGAGACAGCTCGGTCTGTAAGTCCTGCTTATAAACAGCTACAGCCTGGATGAGTTTTAAGGCAGGTGACGTGTTTAATTAACGTTAGCATATGGGTCTGGTTGATCCAAATTTGATTTGGAGATAAGTGCAATTAATGGATCAGTCTGGCACTGAGCTTTGCATGTTTAGGTTTGCAAAGCTGGACTCTGGTCTGTGTTGACTCTTCTTCCATCCTTCCTGTCCACTTGTTTTGCCTCCTAAATGCCACAAAGCCTCCAAGAGACAGCAGAGCCTGATGTTATGCCTGAGATGTAGTTAGGTTAAAACTTTCCATTCAAAGTATTATATTAATTAATATTAGTATTTCCATTTTTGCTTTTCTTAAGAGAATGTAAAATCACCATAAAACGCACAAAATTTTACTTAAATGAAGACCCATAAGTTCAAAACACATGAAATCACTAGGACAAAAAGTACATTTTTGGCTCCTCATATGTAGCAAATGACATATCAGCTGGTGCTGTTCTTTTTCCCCTGCATGCATGATGGTGCTGCTAGAAACAGAAGAGTGTGTCCAGTCTCTCCCTCCCTGGGTAATGATGTGCCTCGCTCCGCTTAGCCCCTGGAGACTCTTGGCTGAGTGAGCACATCCCCCTTGCAGCCATCCATTCCCTCCTCTTTCAAGACACACACACGCATGCACACGAATGTCTAAATGCTACACCCCTTTCCTTCACCGTTGTTTCTCTCCTTGTCCTTCTTTGCCCTGTTCCCTCTTTACTCCTTAGCAGCTTGCTGTGACACCACACTTAACAACTCCCTTACTCCCTCTCTCCTTGTCCTCATATGCCTTTTTCCGTAGTTTCCTGAGAGGCCTCACTCCCTCACTGTCACACTCATTCACTTGCCTCATATTTTTCCTGAATGGGAGGAGCCCCTGATTCAACAGCTCTCAACATTTCTCTGTTCTGTCAGATTGCCAAATTGGCTATTGTATTTAATCACTCATAGTCTGCCAAATCCCATGAAGTAATTAAGAACTTTTAAATCCGGCAATTAACATGTAAAGATTAGTGCTACCCGCTTGTGCTTAGGGTTTTAGTGCAGATGCTGATAATGCTGGATAAGCAAAAGCAGTTTCCTCTGAGCGGGGGGCTGCTGTGGGGGCAGGGGGTGAGCGAGGAAGTGCAGATACAAATTGAGCGCCAGCATGTCCCTCTTATGTAATTCCATTATCCTAGACAATTTGCCTTAATGTGACAGTGGAAGAATCCACAGATTATAATGACTCTATTCCATCATTGTAAAAGACAGAAAGGCGCACACACAAATAGACACACACTGCAATCATTTCCCAATAATTGTGCAGCCCCCACATTTACACTTAGACAGAAACACAGATAAAGAGAGAGGTACTGCTACTTCTTTGGGCCAACTGCTAACCCATGGCTTCAGGATTGGGAATCATGCAGATTTTATCCATTCTGATTGTGCTTACCAGTCCTGCCTCCAACATTTAGTATCTGTGGATTTATGGGTTTCCCATATGGTGTTATTAGAAAGCCACAGGCTAAATGCAAAACACATTTACAGCTGTAAAAATCTACTGAGTCACAGACAAATTACAGTAACTACCCATACTTGACTTATGTAAGTTTGCCACAGCGATCAGAAAGAGATTATGTCAGTTTACTTAGGCTACAGGTGACAAAAAGCACTTGTTTTCACTTACAGCATGACCTCACTCGAGTGCAATAAATTGACTGTTGTAAACCCATGGCAAAACAGTATAGATGTGCAAAAAATATTGTTTTTTTTATATTTGACTTAGCTCAAATGACCTGATTTATACTCAGTGTACATGTTACACATAACACTGAACAAGGACTGAAAAGTTGCTTTAATTTATAGAAAGTATTTGTAGAAAGCATGTTCTGTTAATGTTTAAGATAAGTAGAGATAACTTTCTATGTGGCATTATATTTGGCATCCATCAATGTATTATCCTAACCACTTTTCCAGTTAAGGGTTAGGTACACGGACAAGTCACAGTGCTGACATATAGAGACAAACAACTGTACACACTCACATTAACCATCACACCACCATGCCTCCCTACGTATGGAGATCTTTATTAATTTTTCCTCATACTGTTGTATACATATAGTATCAGTGGTAAAGGTTTGTGTCCTTGAAACAGTCTTCAATCGGCTTCAAACACATTTTAAATTACTTTCTAAAATCAAAGCAAAGCACTGACGTTTGCTAACAAGTAAGAGACGCCCATTTGTTCTGTTTCATGTAAAGCGCATATAAAGGCTACTTGAAATGGTTGACATCAGAACAACAGCACACAGATAACAGCACACCAGCCAAAGAATGAGCTACCTCAAGACTTCTTGTGATCCCCACCATCAATCAACTTTAGAGGGCTCCTAATGGTTTCTCCCTGGGCCCCACGGCTGCCAGAGGTGCATACCAAACACGGCCACAAAGCAAACTGATGTACAGCAACATGGTGTCACTTTGACAAAGCAATGTGGTTCAGATGCCAAAAACATTTAAATATGATAGCATACACATCGCAAGGGATGCTAATCCAAGCCCTTCTCAAGTTACCCAAGAAGCAGGCAGTGGATGCAGAGGCTGAAATCGCGCTACTTGGACTTGCAGATTAACAGTGAGGTCAGGTGCAAAAAGCAGAGTGCTTTCTTGTTCAAGAGTCAGAGTGGAAGGGGTTAGATTTAGCCTACATGGGTATCATGTTACATCATTAAGCTGGACTGGGTCAACAGGTTCGTTAGGCTGCAGTCAGCTGGGTAGAACTGTGCCTCTCCCTGCATGTTGATGCCACAGCTTCCGTTAACACACATTCTTTTTAGTACATTAGTTATTACATTAGAGCTGCATGACCCACTATTGCATACCGGTAGCAGGGGACAAGTAAGTGTAAGCTGTCAATCACTGTGCATCGTGTTATTTGTGTATTCTCCATTAACACCTGTAGAAACAGCTGGTGGCTCAGTGACTCAGACTGTGAGAGATGATGTGTCACGCTTAAAGCAATGCAAATATTCATCCGATCTTCAATTTCATGCAGCATCAGTAAGTGGATTCTATATGACTCAAAGTGAAGCCAACTACCACACCACTGCTCTGGTGCAGTCCACCTACCTGTTGTAACAGCTTTGTAACATGTGTGACTGAATATGATGCTGCCCACAACTTCACCTGCATCAATTTTCATGCCCAGTACAGGCTGACCTTTGTCCTCCTGGGACACCAGAAAAGAAAAGTGCTGAATTTGAAGACTGCTGAAGGAGTGCTTACTCATTTACACCAAGCAAAACAAACCACTTCAAACATGTCTTAAATACAATCTAATCGCAATTACTGCACAAATCAATACCTTATCTCATCCATTTCTTAGGAAACAAATCGCTGATTTCAACGTTGAGGAAAGTAGTGTTTTGACAATGACCAGTAGAGAGGAATACTCCACTTAGTGTACACGTGTCCTCATGCATTAGAAGTGAATTCAAAGCAAAGCCTCAGATAAAAGCTGAAAGACAAACATTCACACACAGCCACAAGTGTGAATCACTTAGCTAAGAGCATGTTGCCTTGTCCCATGCTTTGCAGGATTACATCAAACGATGATGAAAAGGCAGCTAATTAGTACTCATTAGAATAAGAGGCAGCCCCGCAACTACACAACTGCATTAATGTAAGGTTAACTATTCAGCTCAAACAGGAATGTGTGACAACCACTCGAGTGATGTCATGTGATGTCATTTACCAAATAGAGGCAACTGGGCTGTTGCCAAAGCACAGTGGCTGGATGGCTACGGCAAGCTTGTCTCCACTTCCTGCTTTTGCGCAGCGTGCTCTGTCTGCATCATCAGCTGTGGTCTTAAGCTACACGCTGCTGGGAAAAGATCATAGGGGGAGGGGAGCCAGACAATTAAGACTGAGCTCAATCTTTCACATTCACAGTAAACAGGCATCAAGTGTGGTCTCTCCGTTTGTGGTGTGCCAGGGGGTGTCAGCAACGCCACTCATTGTAAAACCACAGCTGGAAAGGTTAGAGTGCAGGGGACTTGTCAACAAACCCGCAAATGACTCATCTATCTCTCCACCTCATCGCGTAACTGATGACATGACCAAACAAACTCACACTGTGGCATATGCAACTTATCATCAAAAACATTCCAGCGAAAGAGGAGAAGTCAGTATACACAAAAACGAAAGGGAATCCCGTCATGATATTCAAGTTACACCGCAATTTCATCTCAGTTTCCCATAAGACACTGTCTTGTGCTGACATCACAAAACTTATTCTCAGTTAGGCTGAGGGGAAATGTGAGGGACATGTAAGCCTGTTACTCTAAATGCTGATGTGATTAATCTGGAGAATATTTCTGAAAGAAAACGTGAGTGAATTCACTTGTAAACAGCTTCGGGAACAAAGCAAGTTGATGGTAGATTGAGTTTTGAATATGAGTAATCATAGCCAAATCATAGCTGGACTGACATTTAACAAAATAAAACAATTTCTGGAGTGTTGAGAAAAATGGGTGGACTTCTTTTAAACACTCAACACACCAGAACTGTTGATAAACTGCATGGCACAAGGAAAAAAAAGTCTAATTGGCAAAGAAATTACATGAACGCATATATGGTGATATCTTTTTCTAATGTGGATTACAAGACTTGCATTTCATTCAACATCTCAATGCACATCTGTCTCACACACAATGTGTGGCTTGTCAGATCAGTCATAGGACCTGTAATCCTACAGGTAGGTGAGACACACACGCATTCACCTTGTTTCGCTGCATGAAAAAAAGCAGCTCTTTAGCCATTGCTCTGTTGATGCACTGTAGCTGTACAGCCATCATGAAGTATGGTCCCTCTTCCCCACCCCATCCCAC